>JAULBX010027717.1:0-34731 GCA_032358255.1 Heterotrichella gracilis
AACCTAGCGAGCGTAGCGAAGCAATTGTTTAGTTCGATACGTCAAGGCGTGTTTGCAGCGGCTATTTAACATAATGTTTATTATATATCAAAATACAAACTGTCAAAAGCCTTTGCCAGCCTGGATTTCGCCATATAATAACAATTATGTACGGCAGATCTGCCTTAAATAGCCACACATTGTCACGGGAGCAAAAAAGCTCCGTTGACAATCTCCAACGGCAGACCGCCCGCTTGAGTTTATCGAACAAGACAATCCTTTCCTTCGGAAAGACTAAGGAAGTTTACGAATCAATTGATAAGCAACAATCGAAATTAGAAAAAGAAACATCCAAGAAATTACTTGGGTTTTATCAGATAGGAAATCTAGAAAGTCAAGAATTAGAGTCCCAAAAGTCCCAATTGCAGCTAGAGCAGTTAATGCAAATATCTGTCTTCGGTTTCTTTCTGCCTGAATAGATATTCTATTCTTAGAAACATATCTTTCAGTATAGCCGCCTTCAACTAAAATTAAAACCCTTCCTTCAAAAGTTATATTGTAGTAAATTACATCTTCATAAACATCTGCTGATGTTACAAAACTTCCGCCACTTGCATCTATATAACCATCGGAAATCTTAATTCGTCCCGCTTCACTTGTAATAAATTCATCTTTTTTTAATTTATTTAAAATATAAATTACTTCATGCTCGCTAATTCTTAGTCCTTTTTCATTTAATTGATTTCTTATTCCTTCGGCTGATCTAGGAAACGGAATAATTGGAGCTAAACATTCTAATATCGTGTCTAGTTGTTTATACGGAGGCATTTTATCTAAATCTTCCATCCCACTAACATACACAATCCATTGGTAAAGTTAAAATTCTGACACTTCAGTTCAATAGTTTCTGGATAAACTTCCCCACCCACCACCATTAATAATTAGGCTGCTGAGCCTGTCGAAGCATTAGGGCGCATCCCGTGCCTGCCCTGAGCCTGTCGAAGGGGGTCGGGCTATTACTTCAATCCTTGCGAAGGGCAAGGGATTTCCGTTCTATCCCTTACGCCTGTGTGAAACTAAAATTTGACATTGTCATTTATTTTGCTAATTTTGACCCATCTGGTCGGTCAAAATTAAAAATGAATTTTTTAGTCATAATTTTTAGTTAAATTTGTTTGAAATGTTTACGTGTAAACTTAAAATAGATAGCAAGAATCAAAAGCTTTCACTTAAGAACGGGCCTCCTCTAAAAGACCTAGGAGAGCTATTTTTAAAACTTTCAAAGTGTATAGAAACAGACAATATTAAATTTCTTTTAGTCGACGTTACTGAAGGTTCTTATGTGCCAGAGATTGCAACCGAGGTCGAAGAAG
Organism: Heterotrichella gracilis; assembly: GCA_032358255.1. Taxonomy (NCBI): domain Eukaryota; class Xanthophyceae; order Tribonematales; family Xanthonemataceae; genus Heterotrichella; species Heterotrichella gracilis. The sequence goes on from JAULBX010027717.1 coordinate 1,353, forward strand.
GCGTGACAAGGTTTAATAATGTTCACAATAGGATTGCTAATGAATATATTGAAGATCTAGATTCAGATGAACAAGAATACGCTGCCGCATTAAATAAGCTTTTATTTAAGAAGGGAATTTATATTACAGCCGTGAACGACAAGGATGATACGACCATAGAAATTCAATCCTTAAAAAAAAGTACTGCAAGGTTTTTTAATTCGATTACAACCATTAATGGCAGGATAGTTTCGATTGTTGGAGAAAACGAATCAAAGCCGTATATCACTGTGGAAACTTCACAAAACCAAGACTATAAGATTTTTTTAACCAAAGATCAAGAGAAAAATTTAGGGGCCTTGTCCCTTTACAAAAACGCCACTGTGCGCTGGAGGGTGAGAATTAAAACCGATAGTTTTAATAAAATTTCTGAAACGGCCACATTGTTTGACTTTGAAGTTCCGCGAAATCGTAGTTTTTTAGAGGCTATTACTGACACACAGAAGCAATTTAGTGATGTATTTAAACACATCTCTGATTCCGCAAAACTTTTAGGTGCAATTAGAAACGAGAACACTCTATAGGCAAAATTATGCAGAAAAAACCCTTAAAGGATTGTGAGTTTATTTTTATCGACTCGGGAGTTTTTATTGATTTACTCAGAACCGACTTTACAGGCGCAAGTGCAGAAACAAAATCTCGATCAGAAATTACTCAAAAGTTTTTTAGATCCCTATTTGACCCCGCTGTACTTGGTGGCAAAAAGAGAGTGTTTCAGATATCTGCAATAAGTATCGCTGAAATTTTCCATATAGACAATCAAGAAAACACACTGAAGGCGATTGTCTCGTTATTGGATACACAAGAAATCGAAATATTTGCCTTTGATAATTCGGTTGCTATTTATCACAATAAAGAGTTTCACGATAAATTAAGCAATAAGGAGATTGAAAAACTAAAGCAATCACTCGGATATCCTACTAGCCAGTATACCAGCATAAAGGAGCGCATACGAAGGGACTTTATGATAGCGGCAACTGCTAAAATGTATAAAAGCGATTTGGTACTTACCACCGATAGTGGGTTTTGTGAACTTTGCACCGGATTAGGAATTGCTTCACATCAATTCACAGAACTAGACGTTAAGTATCTTATGAGCGGTGACAAGAAGATTATTTACGATATTTTACCATAAAAAAAGGGAGACATTTTGTCTCCCTTTTTAGTTTCAGTCCTCCGATGCGGCCATTACACCAATTCCCCATGTTAGACGGCTAATTTTGTGGAGAATACGGGAATCGAACCCGTGCCTAAGGATTATCTTAAATATCCCCGTCTAATATTAAAGTTACGAAATAAAAACCCTATAGTCAAGTTTAAATCACTTTTTTTACAAATTATTTAATCAAACACACTTATCCCCGCCCTGAAGGACGCTTTATTTGGAATAGTTAGTCCTTTCTTCAAACCCAACCCCACGATACCCACAACCGAAACTATTGAACATACTACGGGATTATCTTTTTTTCCCCAAAAAAAACTTTAACTTTATCTCATGAATCCACTCCTTAACAAGATCAAACTGGGCAGTCTCATCCTTATGGGCCTTTCATTCATTGTGAGCCTGCTTGAATTGGCTTCAAACATTTCTCTTTAATCTTAAAAACCTCCCGTTTTCGTCTAAATTACATCCTTAGCCACCGCTTTTTTAATCAAATGACTTGATTTCGGCTCTTTCATTTCGTATATTTGATTTATGGAAAAGCCAAAACACATCCCTATTATCGATCACAGTAAGCCTAAAAAGACCCCCACCAACTTTGTGCGTCAAACATCGGCTCCCTCCCCTGATAAAAAGTCTAAGGGACCTGTAGCCACGGCTAAAAAAACGTCTATCTGGAACAAAAAACAAGACGAATCCTGGGAATACTAAGTTAATTTCAAAATCAAACTTTAATCTATCTTATTTATTGCGGACTCTATTCGCCAGCCTTTTATGAACGAACAACTCCTTCAACTTCAATCTTCGGTTTCGGCCATTATTTACAACCCTTTTGTTAATCTTAAAGACCAAATAAAACAAGCTAAGTCGCTCATTGCCAAACAAGCAGAGTTTAGCGCTGAACTCAGCCGACTCAATGATAGTCTCGAAGAACTCGAGGTATTAGAAGACTTGCCACACGGTAATCTGGAACGTATTAAAGGCTTTAACAAGATCAAAACCAGAACCCTTAAACTCATCAAAGAACTACTTAGCAAAACCGCCTAAGATGGAATTTCCGGAAAGAGATAATTCGAATTATAAATGGAAGATGTTCTATTTTAATCCACTCGACAAGCGTTTGATCGTGCCAAAACCAAACCCCAATTTTGGAGTGACCTTTAATTTTGCACATAAAAAAGCCTATCTTTTCTTTCTGCCTGTCTTGCTTATCCCGGCTTTTATCCTTCTTTTAAAGTTTATTTTAGAAAAGTAAGATAATATACCCCTTCACTCAAAAGAGGTTTTACGCTATTTTTTTTGTAAAAATTAATAAATTACATATATTTACATACATCCTAAATTGAGAAATATGATCCGATTCGACCTTAAACTGCTGCCGGAAGAAGGCGCAAATCCTGAAGAGTCAAAATTAATTTCTACTTCCAATGCGCTTGCCAAACACGCTTGCGATCATTTGAAAAAATTGATCGGAAAAAGAAAATGCCGTAAACACCCGAGCAGTCCTAATAAATTACGCATTTTTGCGGTTCTCGGAAAAGATCCGCGTGCTGAGTTAGTGGCCTATTGCTGTCCTGATTTTGTAAAACGGATCAAATAATTTTCAGCAACACAGCATTTATTTCTGAATTGTTTTAAGATACAATTCCTCCACTTTTTTTCGTGCCCAAGGTGTTTTACGCAAAAAGGTCAGACTTGATTTGATGCTTGGATCCTGATTAAAACACTTGATGTCGATCTTAATTCCCAAATGTTCCCAACCGTAATAATTCACCAGATGTTCTACAATCATCTGCAATGTCTTTCCGTGCAAGGGATCTTTTGATTCACTATTTTGCATGTTGTACTATTTTTCGAAGTGCGTTTCTTACCAGTAGATCGACCTCTCTGTTAATTAGATCACCGTCTTTTTTATGTGCTTTTACCTTGGTATAGCTGATGTCATAGTTTGTGGAATAATTTAAGAGAAGTGTGACCAGATCCTTGTTTCTAATATCAGAGCCTTTTTTGGTGGTAAAATCTTTTTTTTCTAAGCGCTCTTTTCGTGATTGTAAATTAACGGCGTACTGACTATCAGTAAACACACAGATCTCTTCCTGATGCAAATTTGCTTTCACTAAATAGTCAATGGATTTTAGGATGGCTAATAACTCCATTCTGTTATGTGAGGTTTCATGTTCACTGCCTTCTAAAATTATTTTTTTGGAATCAATGAACAAGATGGCCGCCCAGGTACCTATCTTCAGCTGTGTATGACAACTTCCGTCGGTGTAAATTTGTATTATTTGACGATCCAAAATTAATTTGTAAAAACTTATGGCTATTTTTACAAATTTACGCTTTATTCTATTTCTTTTGTGAAATGTCCCCTACTCCGCTCATATTGGTTGTTGAAGATGAAGAAAACCTGGCCAATACGCTGGTGTTAAATTTAGGAATGGAAGCCTATAAAGTTATCTTAGCCCGCAGCGGAAACGAAGCCCTTTCTTTATTTCATAAACATCATAAATCGATCAACCTGCTTTTGCTCGATGTGATGCTCCCTGATATCAATGGTTTTGACCTGTGTAAACAATTAAAAGAAACAGAACCTGATCTGCCTGTTTTGTTTTTAACGGCTAAATCGCAGATCAATGATAAGATCACCGGACTTAAACTTGGTGCAGATGATTATATGACAAAACCCTTCGACTTGGAGGAATTACTTTTGCGCATCAGCAATATTTTAAAGCGTCATAAAAAAACAAACACTTCCCTTTTTCAATTCAATAATTGTGAAATTAATTTTCAAACCTTTGAGATCTGTGATCTGAGAGGTCAAAGAACCACCTTATCCAAACGCGAAATTGGACTTCTTTCTTTGCTGACTGAACATGCCAATCACGTTATTTCAAGAGATGAGATCATTGAAAAACTGTGGGATGTGAATGAAAATGCCTCCTCTCGTACCATTGACAATTACATTCTTAATTTCAGAAAATACTTCGAACACAATCCAAAAGAGCCTCAGTTCTTTCATTCCATTAGAGGTGTGGGATACAAATTTGTGCTTACCAATAAATAAAAGAATTATGTTTAAAGAAAAATTAATTAAAAAACTCGTTCAGGCCCTTGAAGAATATAAGTTTGCAGAACCAACTCCTTTTCAAGCCAAAGCACTTTCTACCATAAATTCAGGGGTGGATGTGATTGGCATTGCTCCTGAAGGTTCGGGAAAAAGCACCTTGATCACCATTGCCGCTATTCAAAAACTGCAACGACCCATTGAAGATGCTCCCAAAGTGCTCATCATTGTTGGTAACAAAGAAAAGGGTTTGATCATGGAAGAACAGTTTGATCTGTTTGGAAGAGAAACCGGATTGCGCGTGAATACCGCTTATGAAGAAGGGGATATTGACGAACAAAGTATCGATATTTATGATGGCACCGATATATTGATTGGCACCGCTAAACGGGTGCTGGATATTTATTTTACGCGAAGTTTAAATATTAAAATGATCAAATTGTTTGTGATTGACGATCCTGAAATGATCATTAAAAATTCGTGGCAAGGTCAGATCGATCGACTGGCCTTGAGTTTACCTAAATGTCAACACCTCGTCTTTACAACCGAAATGACAGAAAAAATTGAAAAACTGATCTCCAAATTTATCATCGCTCCTAAAGTCATTGAACTAAATTAAGACCACATTCAACCATGGTTTTAAGCCACTATTCAAAAAAGCAGTTTGTATTACTCGGAGTTTTATTCCATGTATTAGCGGCTGTTTTTAGTTATGGTGCGCATCATCCTGACGAGTTATTTCAGGTGTTTGAATTTGCCGGCTACAAATTGGGTTTAAATCAGGCATCAGAACTTCCCTGGGAATTTAATGCCCGCATGCGCTCCGGCATTCAACCTCTTGTAGTATATGGTCTCACTAAACTGTGCTATCTGATTCAAGTGCAGAATCCTTTCCTTATTGCCCTTTTCTTGCGGATCCTTGTTTCTGCCTTTTCATTTTACGCTGTTTATTTACTCCTCCAATTTTTTGAAAACGAAATCTCTGACTCCGGTTTAAAGATCAATCTTTGGTTTCTGGGAACCTTGCTCTGGTGTCTGCCCTACTTTCACGCACGCTTTTCCTCCGAAAACCTATCTGCCAGCTTATTTATTTTTGGGTTTTTACTCTGCCTTAAACAAGTGAACAAACCCTCGTATTCCGCTATGTCTTTGATAATGGCCGGTTTTTTAATGGTCCTGGCTTTTTTATGTCGCTTTCAGATCAGCTTTATGATCATTGGTTTCTTGGCCTGGTTAGTCCTCATTAAAAAAATGCCACTGCTGCAATTGGCTTTTATTTCTGTTGGTGCTTTATTGGCTCTTGGCTGCGGTTTGCTGCTTGATTTTTGGTTGTATGGTGAATGGACCTTGAGTTGGTGGAATTATTTAGATCTGAATGTCTTTAAACACGCGGCAGCGCAGTTTGGTGAACAGCCGTTTTATTTTTATGTGACAGAAACCATCCTGCAACTACTTTTCCCTTTTAGTCTCTTAGCCCTGTTTTTGTGTGTTGTTTTTTGGATCCAATTCAAGACACATGTCCTTACCTGGATCAGCCTTCCATTTATTTTTCTTCATTTTTTTGTGGGACATAAAGAGCTGCGGTTCTTATTTCCAATGCTTGATTTTCTCCCGCTGATGTGGTTACTAGCCATCTCCTATCTTCAGTTAAATTCACCAAGATTGTTGGCATTTTTGAAACAGAAACTAGTCATTGGTCTTTTTTTAGTCATGAATTTAATTGCCTTAATGGCTTTTACCTTGATGCCTGCCGATAACGTCAGTCAGGTACTTAAAACGTTTTATGAGCTCAGTGATAATCAGAAAGCCTTGATCATTTATCAGGACAATAATCCTTATAACAACTCCGGGTCCTTGCACTACTTTAAGAATCCAAATATGACAAGTATTAAAGAAGATCAGCTGAATGATTCCTTGTTGAGTCAAAACAATGTCTACTATTTCTCTGAAAATTTTCGGGTGAGTGAACGCATTAAAATTAAGCAGACAAATTTTAGAAAGGTGTATTCTAAATTTCCCTGGTGGTTTGTCTATTTTAATTACAATAACTGGTTAGACAGGGCCGGTTTTTACATCTATAAAAAAGAATAAAAGAGGCAAAAAAGCCTTAAACAAACTACTTAATATACTTATATTTATTGCCCTAAGTTGGATACATAAACATGAACATACTAAAAAATTATGCCTGCGGACAATGGGTGGCAGGATCGGAAAACGGACAGGAATTAGTCAATGCCATCACCGGTGAAGTGATAGCACAGACAAGCAGTAAGGGATTGGATTTTGCAAAGATGTGCGATTATGCGCGCAGTGTGGGCGGGCCTAAATTGCGAAAGTTAACCTTTCAGGAACGTGGATTGATGCTGAAAGCCCTGGCAAGTCATTTATTGAGTAAAAAAGAAGAATTTTATAAGATCAGCTGGGCTACCGGAGCTACCCGCGTGGATAGTTGGGTAGACATTGAAGGAGGTATTGGTAATTTATTTACCTATGCTTCTTTGCGCCGTCAATTCCCGAATGAAACCTACTGTTACGATGGTGAAGCGGCCCGATTATCAAAAAACAACACCTTTATTGGTCATCACATTTGTGTGCCTAAGGAAGGTGTTGCCATTCATATCAATGCCTTTAATTTTCCGGTTTGGGGAATGCTTGAAAAGGTAGCAGTGAATTGGTTGGCAGGAGTACCTGCCATCGTAAAGCCGGCAACCGTTACCTCCTTTTTAACGGAGGCTGTAGTGAAAGAGATCATTGCCAGTAAGATCCTTCCGGAAGGCGCTTTGCAGTTGATTTGCGGAAGTGCCAACGGCATTCTCGATCATGTGATGAATCAGGATGTGGTGACCTTTACCGGATCGGCTTCAACAGGAAAGATGTTAAAAGCACATCCCCGTTTGCTTCAGGAATCAGTGCCCTTTAATATGGAAGCCGATTCACTGAACTGCTGTGTGCTGGGACCGGACGTGACCACCGCCATGCCCGAATTCGATATTTTTATTAAAGAGATCGTTCGTGAAATAACAACTAAAGCCGGTCAAAAATGTACGGCGGTGCGACGCATCATCGTTCCCGAAAAAATGGTGGAAGATGTTCAGATCGCTTTGGGTAAACGTTTATCTCAAACCATCATTGGTGATCCTAATGTGGAAGGCGTGCGCATGGGTTCTTTGGCGGGTCAGACACAACTGTTAGAAGTGAAAGAAAAAGTGGAGTTATTATCGCGTTCACAAAAGATCATTTTTGGTGACTTTGAAAAATTTGAAGTAAAAGGCGCCGATAAAAACAAAGGTTCTTTTATGCCGCCCATTATTTTTCTGAACGAAAAACCATTTACAAATATCGATTGCCACAGTGTAGAAGCCTTTGGTCCGGTGAGCACACTCATGCCGTATAAAACCATTGATGAGGCTATTGAACTCAGTAAAATGGGTAAAGGAAGTCTGGTAAGCAGTATCATCACTGCTGATGATCGCATTGCCCGCATGTATACGATTGGCGCAGCTTGTATGCACGGTCGTATTTTAGTATTGAACGCTGAATGTGCGAAAGAAAGCACCGGTCATGGTTCGCCTATGCCGATGCTGGTGCATGGTGGTCCGGGCAGAGCCGGCGGAGGTGAAGAAATGGGCGGTAAACGCGGGGTGTTTCATTACATGCAACGCACAGCCATTCAGGGAACACCAAGCACCATTTCAGCCATTCTGAATCAATATCAGCAAGGCGCCAAACAAATTGAAAAAGACATTCACCCATTTCGTCAGTATTTTGAAGATCTCGAAATTGGAGAAACCCTGATCACCGCGAAACATACGGTGATTGAAGCCGATGTGGTGAATTTTGCCAATGTGAGCGGCGACCATTTTTATGCACATACCGATGTGACCAGTTTAGATGGAACCATCTTTACAGGCCGTGTAGCGCATGGTTATTATATTTTAAGCAAAGCCGCCGGTTTATTTGTGAATGCAAAAAAAGGTCCGGTATTATTAAATTATGGTATTGATGAATGCCGTTTTACAAAACCGGTTTACATGGGAAGCACCATTGGGGGTCGTTTGACCTGCAAAGAGAAAATTGTGCAGGAAAAGAAAAATGCCGACGATATTGCTAAGGGCATTGTGAAGTGGCTGGTGGACGTTTATGATGAAACCGGCGACACGGTAGCATTGGCAACGATTCTCACCATGGTTAAATTAAAAAACCAGGATTAGAACAATTTGGTACCAAAAAGGGCTTGATAAATATCACCTCACTTATTCTTAAAACTTATTATATTTGTTTCACTAACCAAACACACAATGAAAAAAATCATCAATACTCCAAGTGCCCCTGCTCCTATTGGGCCATATAATCAGGCAGTGATCGTTGGAAATCAAATGTATATCAGTGGTACCTTGGCGATGGACCTGCAAAGTAAACAGTTAGTTAAAACCACCATCAAAGAAGAAACCAAAATGGTAATGGACTATTTGGGTGCCATTTTAGAAGCAGGTGGTTGTTCTTTTGACAATGTGGTTAAAAGCACCATTTTTTTGAACGATATGAATAACTTTGTTCATGTGAATGAAGTATATGCATCTTATTTTAAGGGCGATTTTCCCGCCAGAGCAACCATTCAGGCTGCCCGTTTGCCTAAAGATGCAAATGTGGAGATCAGTATGGAAGCAATTGTCTTCTAATGTTCCTAATTTGTTAAAAATTAATTAAATTTTTAACATATTTTGTTGAATTATTTGGTTTTTTGTATTTAAACGGTACCTTTACTATACACACAACCAAAAAAAGACAACTATGAACATTTTTATTAGCAACATTAGTTTCAAAGTAAGAGAGCAATCTCTTCAAGAACTATTCTCTCAGTTTGGTGAGGTTAGCAATGTCAGAATCATTAAAGACAAAGAAACAAGACGTAGCAAAGGATACGGTTTTGTTGAAATGCCTAATGATAATGAGGCCAACGCTGCCATCAATGCACTCAATGGTACAGAGCATTACGAACGCAACATAGTTGTTGCTGAGGCCAAGGGTAAAAAAGAACCTGTGCAAGAATCATCTCAATAATTCATACTTCTACCAAACCCGAAACATTGTTTCGGGTTTTTTTTGTGACTATTCTTGATATTTAGTCAATATCTTTCCTTTCTCAAATCTTAGTTCTTATTATCTTTGCAGGATTTTAAACCAGAAAAATTCCTCCATGCCTAAAGATAACTCCATAAAGTCCGTTTTAATTATCGGCTCCGGTCCTATTGTGATTGGTCAAGCCTGTGAATTTGATTACTCAGGATCTCAATCCGCCAAAAGTTTACGTGAAGAAGGCATTGAGGTAACCCTTATCAATTCTAATCCGGCAACCATCATGACGGATAAAGTAACGGCTGATAATATTTATTTGTTACCGCTGGAAGTAAAATCCATCATTAAAATTCTCGAAGAACAAAAGATAGATGCCGTTCTGCCTACTATGGGCGGACAAACGGCCTTAAATCTGGCTTTGAAATGTGAGGACATGGGTATTTGGGAAAAATACAATGTGAAGATGATCGGGGTGGATATTGAAGCGATCAAGGTAACAGAAGACCGTGATCTTTTCCGTATTCGCATGAATGAAATTGATGTGGCCATGGCTCCCAGCAAGATCGCCAAATCCTTTTTAGAAGGAAAAAGCATTGCTCAGGAATTTGGTTTCCCTTTGGTGATCCGTCCTTCTTTTACCCTTGGCGGTAGCGGAGGATCAGTGGTTTATGAAAAGGAAAATTTTGATGCCTTGTTAAACAGAGGTCTTCAAACCTCCCCTATTCATGAGGTGTTAATTGATAAAGCCGTATTAGGCTGGAAAGAATATGAATTAGAATTATTACGTGACAAAAATGATAACGTTGCCATTATCTGTTCCATAGAGAATTTTGATCCTATGGGTGTTCACACCGGCGATAGTATTACAGTGGCGCCGGCCATGACCTTGAGTGACAGCACCTATCAAAAGATGCGTACCATGGCCATTAAAATGATGCGCAGCATTGGAAATTTTGCGGGTGGCTGTAATGTGCAGTTTGCAGTGAGTAACGATGAAAAAGAAGAGATCATTGCTATTGAGATCAACCCAAGGGTTTCTCGTTCTTCAGCCTTAGCCAGTAAAGCCACCGGTTATCCCATTGCCCGTATTGCCAGTAAATTGGCTATTGGTTACCACTTAGATGAATTGATCAATCAGATCACCAAGTCAACTTCTGCTTATTTTGAACCTACTTTGGATTATGTGATCGTTAAAATTCCGCGTTGGAATTTCGATAAATTTAAAGGCTGTAACCGCGAATTGGGTTTTCAAATGAAGTCAGTTGGCGAAGTGATGGCCATTGGCAGAAGTTTTCAGGAAGCCCTTCAAAAGGCTTGTCAGAGTTTAGAAATTAAGCGGAATGGTTTAGGTGCAGATGGAAAAGAAATTACCGATCAGGCTGAATTGCTCAGAGCACTTGAACGTCCGAGTTGGAACCGTTTGTTCATGATCTATGATGCCATGAAAATGGGCATCTCCATTAAGACCATTCAGAAGCTCACCCGCATTGATATGTGGTTCCTCCAGCAAATAGAGGAAATGATCGCCCTGGAAGATGAAATTGAAAAATTTGATCTGAAATCACTTTCTAAAGATCTTTTATACGAAGCCAAACAAAAAGGCTATGCCGACCGTCAGATCGCACACCTATTGCGTTGTAAGGAAAGTGAAGTATATAACAAACGAAATGATCTGGGTATTAAGCGCGTCTATAAATTGGTAGATACCTGTGCCGCTGAGTTCGAAGCAAAAACACCTTATTACTACTCTACCTTTGAAGATGAGAACGAAAGCGTTCGCAGCGATAAAAAGAAAGTGGTGATCCTTGGAAGCGGTCCAAACCGCATTGGACAAGGAATTGAATTTGATTACAGTTGTGTGCATGGGGTATTGGCGGCCAAAGAAATGGGATATGAAACCATTATGATCAACTGCAATCCCGAAACCGTTAGTACCGATTTTAGCACCGCCGATAAATTATATTTTGAACCGGTGTTCTGGGAGCATATTTACGACATCATCCTTCATGAAAAACCGGAAGGGGTTATTGTACAATTAGGCGGACAAACAGCACTTAAATTGGCTGAAAAGCTAGATAGATATGGGATCAAGATCATTGGCACCGATTTTAAATCGTTAGATCTGGCCGAAGACCGTGGAAGTTTTTCTACTCTTTTAAAAGATAATAACATCCCCTACCCTGAGTTTGGTGTGATTGAAGATGCGGAAGAAGCCATCACCTTATCTAAACGTTTAGGCTTTCCTTTGTTAGTTCGTCCAAGTTATGTGTTGGGTGGTCAAAGTATGAAGATCGTGATCAACGAACAGGAATTAGAACAACATGTGGTGAAATTATTGAATGATCTTCCGGATAATAAAGTATTGCTCGATCACTTCTTACAAGGTGCTATTGAAGCGGAGGCCGATGCGATCTGCGATGGGAAAGATGTTTACATCATTGGCATCATGGAACACATAGAGCCTGCCGGTATTCACAGCGGCGACTCGTATGCGGTTTTACCAACCTTCGATTTAAGCGAAGATGTGTTAGATCAGATCAAAAGACATACCAAAACGATTGCCCTTGCTTTAAATACAGTTGGATTATTGAACATTCAATTTGCGGTGAAAGATGGAAAAGTGTATATCATTGAAGCCAATCCAAGAGCTTCGCGCACGGTGCCATTTATTGCCAAGGCTTACGACGAGCCTTATGTGAATTATGCCACCAAGGTAATGTTAGGCGCTAAATTGACGGATTTTAAATTCTCTCCTAAAAAAATTGGCTACGCCATTAAAATTCCGGTATTCAGTTATGAAAAATTCCCTGAGATCCAGAAAGAATTAGGACCGGAAATGAAAAGTACCGGTGAAGCTATTTATTTTATTGATGACCTGCACGATGAATTTTTCCTCAATGTGTATAGCGAACGTAATCTTTATTTAAGTAAATAAACCAATGAAAAAATTCCATGTATTGATAGGCCTAACGGCATTAACTGTATTTACTTATTGTAAAAGTACCAAAAGTGCATCAGAAGCTAAGGTTACAACGCCGGTACTAAATGAAAAACAATTAGCCGTGGTGCAAACACGCTGGCCAAATACAGCCGTTGAGGACGTTAAACAAGGACAGATCATTTTCACTACCAAATGCACACAATGCCATGCCAATCAGGTGATCACAGACCTCAGTGAAAAAAAATGGTTGCATGAAATTGATGACATGTCGCCAAAGGCAAATCTTAGTGCTGACGAAAAACTGAAATTGACTAAATTTATTTTGTCATACAGAGAGGCGAATACAGCATCGAAATAGTTATTTGCTAAACGTTTCTACTTTTCTCTGTTATTAATGATATGCGTCGAATAGCGCTTGTTTTTTATCACCCTACTCTATCCTAACTTTTCCTTTAGCAATTACTTTTTTGTTTTCTGTAATCGAATAATAATAAATTCCGGGAGATAGATCTTTTGTCTGTATCAGGTTCTTATCATTGTTCACTTTTTGTTTGTGAACTTCCTGTCCTGCTATATTAACTAATATAAACTCTGCAGAAATGAGCGATCTTTTAACATTAAGTTCAAACTCCCCATGGTTTGGATTTGGGAAAATAATTATTCCTTCTGGGCTGTGATTGATAGATGAGATTCCGGTGCAGTCACTGACCGATTGTGTGATAACAGAGGTAAAGGTACAACCATTATTATCTGTTCCGGTCACACTATAGGTAGTAGTCACGGTTGGTGTTACAAAAATGATCGGATTTGTTTGCCCGGTGGTCCATGTGCAATTAGTAACACCTAAAACTTTTAAAATAGCTGTATTTCCGCTGCATAATAAGGAGTCAGAACTGTTCAGAGTAATGGTATTTTGAAAAAGACTAATATTCATTGTCTTTATGATTGGGGAACAAAAAACACCCTGACCCAAACTAAGTGTATAAGTCCCACTGGTACTGCCCGAAATGATTGAATTGGTGGAAGTAAATCCTGCTGGTCCGGACCATAATACCGGACCAATTCCAGAAGGTGCACTCACGGTAAATTGTGTTTCACAAGAACTATAATTAATCAAGGAATCTGATAATGAATACGTACTATCGTTGATCATTAGCTTGAGAGGTGCACACTGGGCATCAAAGTAAGCATATCCGATATGACCACCCGCATTACAATCCGATACGATCACTTCCATCGTAATTGTTTGGCCCAGATAAGGCGAAAGATCGATGCTATTAAGATTCCAGGGATTGTATATATTACCATAATTCACATTTGGAGTAAAAGTTGTACCGGTTAAAACATTATAATAGGTGTATGGCACCGTATTGGTGCATTGTGTAGTTGGTGCTGAGAACGAATAATTCGGACAAGCAAATGTGGAGTTTAAGGAATTTTTTAAATTTATCTGGATAGCTCCTGCATCACAGCAAGAATGGCCGGGAGCAAATACTGTGATAAATGCAAATTGAAAAAAGGAGTTTTGGGCTGTTACATAAAAAGATTTACTTAATCTCGCCATGGAATAATCACCGAACAAAGTATTATTTAATCGAAGAACTTTGTTTCCAAATAAACCGCCGGGTATTTGTGGGTTAACGGCAGTAGCTCCTGAAACTGTACCTGTGCCAAACACTGAAAAGATAGGATATTGAACACCAATTATAGGATCAACAAATCCACCGGGTGCGCTACAATCCACTATTTCAGACTTCTGAGGAGGCATTGGACAACAACCTTCAAGGTTACAGGAAGATGGATTTAATAGACCTCCCGGATAATAACTCAACAAAGTGGATGTACTGCTAGCAGGTAACATTCCATTATAACCCTCGTCTATTGTCCATCCTGTTACTAATGAGGTAGGTGTTATAGGTCCTGAAGTGGATATTTCAAAATCTTCATTCACACAATTAGCCGCAGCTAAAGGTCATTCGAATTCAAGGCATAGGTATTTAAATTAGTTACAGATGCTCGACGTATGCCATATTTGTTATCAATGAATTCTCTTTGAAGGCGAATTAATTTTACTTTTAATTCAGCACCTAAAAAATCTTCTGAAATAGCCTGCTGTATGGCTGCCTTTTCATCGAAACCCTGAAGAGAGTCTGATGAAAAAAGATTTGGAACATAGGTTGCCTGAGAAAAAACAACTGTACTTAAACTTAATAAGATATATAAAAGAGTAGATTTCATTTTTAGAGATGGGTTTATTTAGATGTCTAACAAATCTAATAAATTTTCAATTCAAAATGGCCTTCTTTAATCATTAAAACCCACGCCTCACTAAGCCAAAACCTAGCGTAAGCAAATAAGCAAAAAAAAACCGACTCCTTTTAAGAGTCGGTTTTAATTTTTTTAGAATTAGCGATTAGCGTAACAAGCTGATTTGACCTTTGTACTCATAATCTTTACCATCTTTTCCGGTGGCTTTGATCACATAGTAATAAGTTCCTTCAGCAGCTTCTTTGCCGGCCATATTTTTACCATCCCACTCAATATTACCAACATTGCTGGTTAACTCGTAAACTTTATGACCCCAACGATCAATGATCACTGCTGAAATTTCAGTTAAGTTAGAAGCTTTTACAAAATAAAGGTCATTCACGCCGTCACCATTTGGTGTAAACACGTTTGGAATAACTATGCTAGATGGAACATCGACCTTAATGATCTGAGTTTTTGACTCACTGCAACTTCCTTTTACAGCATATAATGTTACCGTGTAAGTACCCGGTTGATTATAAACAGTACTCAAATTTTGAAC
Organism: Heterotrichella gracilis; assembly: GCA_032358255.1. NCBI lineage: Eukaryota > Xanthophyceae > Tribonematales > Xanthonemataceae > Heterotrichella > Heterotrichella gracilis. The sequence continues at coordinate 16,444 of JAULBX010027717.1, forward strand.
TGAGACTGTAGTTACTGAGCTTGTGCTATTACCAAAATTCCAATTTGAAGTAATATTCACTTTTCCTGTAAGGCTATCAGCCGATGAAGAAAGATTGGTAAAGTTAACGATTAATGGAGCATATCCGCTAGCAGGTTCAGTTGTAAAATTAGCGGTTAATGTACCATTGATCACTTCAATTTCGGTTAGATTAGCACATCCGCTATTAAGGTTAGTAACCAAAACAGAATATAAACCAACATCCGATACAAGTATTGATTTTTGTGTGTTCGATCCAATAACTGCACCCGGAGGCGTTGTCCATTCATAGCTTAAGTTGGTACTTGGTACAGATTCTGCCACTAATGTTGCCACTGTATTGTTACCACAATCCAGTATAACTTTTTTAATAGTTGCATCTAAATTCGGATAAATGATGTTATCAATGATAGTCGTCACTGTTTGAGAAGTACAACCATTATTCAGGTCTTTCGCTGTCAAGGTATACTCACCAATAGTGCTGGCTAAATAAGTAGATGAATTAGATTGTGGTTCCTGAGGTGAAGGACCTTCCCATAAGAATCCAATTACCGGGTTACCGGTTGGGTAACCTGTAGTAGTTGGAATTCTGGTAGAACTTAAATTGGTTAAGGTGATCGTTCCTGTTTTACAACTAATGGCATTGGTACCACCATTGCTGATACCGGCTTTAGGTGTATAAATGTTTTGGTTCATCGTTACTACCGAGTAATTAGTACAAGTACTGCTGTTATCGGTTACTTCAACGGTATAAGCAGCAATTAAGGACGCGTTTGGTGAACTAAAGTTAGCTGAAACACGCACGGTATCACTTTGTAAGCTTCCAGGATTGCCTGGAAACAACCAGGTATAAGATACGTTATCTGTTGTACTTTGTCCGGTTAACGTAACCTCAGGGACATTACAATCTAATACCTGTCTTGGCACTAAAGCACTTACATTCGGTGCAAAGGTATTCGACAGAACAGAAATTGGTGTTCTGGTTTCACAGAAACTCACATTGTCCTTTGTAATTACGGTCCAGGTACCCGGTACCACTACAGAATAAGTAGAAGTACCACTTAAGATACCCGGAGGTGTAATCGTTGAAGTTGGAGGCCCTATTAAGGAATAACTCACAGCACCACCGGTTGGTACTTGTAAACTATTGGTAGCACTACCGTTGATGATCTGAATCACAGCGGTACTCTTAGTGTTACAACCCAAGGTGAAATTTTGCGGACTCACCACCTGATAGGTAGGGAAACCTTGATTAGAACTCACCGAAAAAGTTTTAGTTGTTTGACAGCCATTAATGTTGTTAATCACAACAAAGGTATGCTCACCTACTCCACCCGGTGTGTATGTTGCCGTATTAGATGTGGCAATATAGGTACCTCCTGTTGGACTGAAGAAGTATTGAGTCACATTTACAGAAGGAGTTGTGGAAGTTGTAATATCTGTAAAAGTAGTTGAGGAACTACAAATAACAGACTGAATGGTTGGACTGATAGAAGAAAGCGGTAAAACCGTGTTTACTCCAATAGCAATAGTTTGTGTGATACCGCACATCGTTACCGGGTCAACAGCTTGTACTGTATAGTTACCAGGAATGGTCACGGTTACATCATTTGCTGTATTGGTTGTACTGGCACTTGCCCAGAAGTAATTTAAAGTACCGCCATTATAATTGTAGTTAGAGTTAGCTACGAGATTAACACTCGGGTATTCACAGGTAATACTATTTGAGTTAGTTACATTCGTCACCGTAAATGTTGGATAAGGTGGAGATGGATTAACTGCCGCGGTGGCGGTTACCAAACAACCCAAAGGATCACTTGCCGTTACCGTTACCACAAAGGTGTTGGTGGTATTAGCGGCAATAGTATAATTTCCGGTTGTGCTGGAAGTATTTAATGAAAACGGTGCCGGAGACCAGATCAAACTGGATGGATTTAAAGCTGATCCTGAAGGAGTCACAGAAATAGCTGCCACTAAAGCGCCACAAGTAGCTTGCACTGCAGAGGCTGCTAATAAAGGTGCAGGGGTAATGGTACTATTCACTATACGTTGAATCGGGGCACATGATCCGGCAGGAGACATATATAATGTGTACTGAGCGGACACATTGGTAATGATACACTGATTGCTATAAGAAGGTATGGAGTTATTAGCAGTTAAACCAGGTCCAGCCCATGAGTATGGCCCGAGTCCGTTGGCAGCACAAATGGTTGCCCCCGCAGCTCCGCAGGTAGGTACCGTTACATTTGTTCCGGCATCATAGGCGTTACCATTTCCATAAACCGTCATTGGTCCGCATTGGGCATCAAAATAAATGCAACCGAAGTGACCACCGGCATTACAGTCAGATACGATAATGTCGATGGTGATGTTTTGACCAATATAGGCTGAAAGATCCATTGAATTTACATTCCAAGGGTGGTAGATGTTACCATAGTTCACACTTGGACTATAAGTTGTTCCTGATCCTACGTTATAATAAGTATAAGGTACTGTTCCGGTACAAGCTGAACTTGGAGCAGAAACGGAGAAACTTGGACAAGGAATTACTGTGTTAGCAGTAGCATTGCTTAAGCGGATTTGAAATCCACCGGCATCACAACAAGAGTGGCCCGGAGCAAATACTGAAATGAAGGCAAATTGAAACAAGGCGTTTTGAGCGGTAACAGCAAATGTTTTGGATAACTTCTCCATGCTGTAATCACCGGTTAACTCATCATTTAAACGTAATACTTTGGTACCAAATAAACCACCTTGAATTTGAGGATTAGCTGCATTAGCACCGGAAACAGTACCGGTTCCAAACACAGAAAAAATCGGATATTGAGATCCAATATAAGTATCAATGTATCCACCCGGAGCACTGCAATCAATGATAGCAGAATTATTTGGAGGCATTGGGCAGCATCCTAATAAATTACACGAAGTAGCACCGCTTAAACCGTTAGGAAAATAAGTAGTTAATGAAGCAGGACTAGTTGAACTTACATAACCGTTATATCCTCCATTTACTGTCCAACCGGTAACTTGATTAGCAGTAGTAATGGCACCTGCCGTTGCTGCTTCAAAATCTTCGTTTACACAAGCCGGAACAGCTGCCGGACGGTTAGCATTTAAATAGTTATTGGTATTATACGCCGGTTTTTGACGCACAATGCCGTACTTATTATCAATGTACTCTCTTTTTAAGCGATACATTTTGATCTTTAACTCCGAACCAAGAAAGTTCTCATTGATGGCAGAAGCACGTGCCGCCGTCTCATCAAATCCTGCTAAGGAGTCTGGACTGAATTGTGTGTAATAAATTGGGTCGATCTGAAATTGCGCCAGAGATGGATTTAGAAAAGCCATCAGAGCTAAGACGATCAAGCTGAGTGTGTGTTTTATTTTCATTGTTATGTGTTTTACTGTTTAATTTAAATTATATGCAATTAACGTACCAAAATTTGTTAAATCGAAAGAAACTCTGTTTTTTTAGACTCTATACCGACAAATTTATACAATTTTACCTAAATAAACTAATGGTACCACTTTTGTCGAAGGTTTTTCCGTCTGCTCCCGTGGCTTTTAATTTGTAAAAATAAGATCCATCCGCTACTTCTTTTCCGGATTGATTGGTTCCATCCCAAGAAATATTGCCTTTAGAATTACTCAGACTATATACTTCATGTCCCCATCTGTCAATAATAACGATACTGATATCACTTAAACTGCTGGCTTTAATAAAAAAGACATCGTTCACATTATCACCATTTGGCGTAAAAACGTTTGGTATGATCAATTCGGATGGTGTTTCCACATATATTTTCATGGAAATAGTGTCTCTACAAGTTCCTTTGATGGCATACAAGACTATTTCATAGGTTCCGGCTTGATTATAAACGGAGTTTACCAAAGTGGTATGAGAGGTAGTAGTACTGCTGGTGCCATTGGCAAAATTCCAATACGACGAAATACCTAATTTACCATTGATGGTATCGCTGGAGGCAGATGTGTTGGTAAATTCAATATTCAATGGGGCAAATCCTTTTTCCTTATCCACTGCAAAAGATGCATTTAATTTTCCATTAACCACAGTCACAATTCCACTGGAGGCACAACCATTGACCGTATTCGTGGTCAATATTTTATAATCCCCTATCAGGTTGGTGGTTAGAGTTGCTGTATTTTCTCCTGAAATGGTTGCTCCCGGAACTGCTATCCAGGTGTAAGCAAAGGCCGAAGTTTGGTTTGAAAATTCAGGGGTGATGGTTCTGCTGGTTGAACCACAATCTAAGGTAAAGATTGGTGCAATACTTGATTTATTGAGTATTGGATACACCCTGTTGTCGCCAATAGTGGTGGTAGTTTTAGAAGTACAGCCATTGTTTAAATCCTTGGCGGTTAAGGTATACTCACCTACCGTGGCTGCTAAATAGGTTGAACTCACTTGTCCTTGCTCTTGCGGTGATGGTCCATCCCACAAATACCCTACCACCGGTGCTCCAAATGGAAAAATACTGGTTGGAGGAATTCCGGTTGAACTGGAGTTGGTGAGCATGATGGTGGCAGTCTTACAAGTTAATGAGGAAGTGCCGCCATTGGTGATCACTGCTTTTGGAGGGTAAATGTTTTGACTGATCGGGATGATAGAAAAACTTTTACAGGTACTGCTGTTATCGGTAATAGTAAGTGTGTAACTGGCTACGACTGAGTTATTGGGTGTAGCTGAATTTACAGACACTGAAATGGTATCTCCGCTGATATTACCCGGCGTGCCCGGAAATCCCCATGAATAATTCACGTTAGGGGTTTCACTTTGTCCTTGTAAGGTAATACGCGGAACATAACAATCCAGAATTGTTCTGGGAACAATGGCACTGATGTTTGGCGCAAAGGTATTAGATAAAATAGAGATCGGGGTTCGTGTTTCACAAAAACTGACATTGTCTTTTGTGATGACTGTCCACGTGCCGGGAACGGTAACCGTATAAACACTGTTTCCACTCAAACTGCCGCTTGGCACAACACTGGAAGTACTTGGTCCAATTAAGGTATAGGTAACAGCTCCGCCGGTTGGTATCTGTAAACTATTGGTTGCACTGGCGTTAATAATGGAAACAACTGCAAAACTTTTTGAATTACAACCTAAGGTATAGTTTTGTGGACTAACAACACCAAAGGTAGGAAAACCTTGATTTGAGCTTATTGTAAATGTTTTACAGGTGCTGCAACCATTATCATCGTTAATAGCACAATACGTATATACGCCTACTCCACCCGGTAAATAAGAAAAATTAGAGGCAGTGGTGATGTAGGTACCTCCCTGAGGCGATAATACCTGTTGGGTAATATTTACGGTTGGATTGGCCTGAGCCGTAACAACACTTATGGAAGTTAAGGTACAGGTGATATTTTGTAATGTAGGACTAATAACGGATGTTGGTGCGGTAATATTAATTCCTAAAGTAAACGTCTTAGTGGAAGTACAACCTGAGCTTGCATTTACGGCAATGATGGTCCAGTTACCAACTGAGGTATTGGTTAATTCAGCAACAGTGCCTGTTATTGGCGCTCCCATTCCATTAGTCCAGGTATAATTACTGGCAGCGTCCAGTGAGTTAATAACCACTGTTGGTTGGGCACAGGTAATAGTGTGTGTTAAATTGGAGGGACTTAAGGTAATGATAGCGGGATCAGGGATGGGATCTATTGAAAAACTGGTTGTTGTAGAACATCCTCCTGCGGCAGTAATGGTTGCAGTGTAATTACCGGGTAAAATACCTCCGGTAGCAATTGTTTGAGTGGGTGAATTAATTCCATTTGGTATACTTGCCCAGGTGACCGTGTAACCGGGGACGGGACTAGTTGGAAAAAAGCTCAAGCCAAGATTAAAGGCGTTAACCGTACTTGTACAGGTCGTATTAGTAATGGTTGGAACAGATAAGGGCTGTGTAAACACACTAACCGTGGAAGCCGCCGTTTGAGTGACCGCTACGCTTGAATTATTTATCCCTATTACGTAAACGGTATAGGTGGTTGTGACCGTTGGTGTGACGACAAAAGAACCGGTAGAATTGGTTAAATTTCCTGGATTTAAAGAATAAGTAGGATTGGTTAAACTACCTGAGTTGATAGCTACTACCGAACCGCTGCTACCGGCACAGATTTTGGAATTACTGGAAAGCAAAGAACAATTAGTGCTTCCGGTGCCTGCATATTGTGTAAAAATAATGTCTTGTTGAATGTTTGCAAAGTTGGTGATAAGCACCAAATAATATTCTCCGGCGACGCCTGTGGGTATATTCAAGGTTTCGGTGAAACTACCGGAATAACTACAATCAATGGTATTGGCAGCCGTTAAACTATTACAAATACCGGCTAAACTTGGGAATGGTCCCCAGCAAATAAAATCCACGTCTTGTCCCGGCCCCGGAGGCGTTACAATTTGACCTTGAATCAGAATGTCCAGATTTCCGGAAGTACTGATCTGTAAATAATACCAGGCAGGATTTGGTGTAGAAAATAAACAACCATAATTGGGGCCGACTTGTGCTGCCGTCACACTTGTTGTGGCGGGAAAAGTAACTCCCGAAACACCGCTGGCACAAAAAGGGAGTGCTGTTTCGCAGGTAGTTTGAGATTGTACACTAAGTATGCTTAACATACTTAAAAGGAATACTATTTTTTTCATAATGCTTGACTTACATTTGTTGCAACAAAGACCTTACCGTTTATTGTTAAAATTAAAATGACTTATCTTAATAAACTGATGGTGCCTTTTTGTTCAAATTCTTTTCGGTCGGTACCTTTGCCAATAAACACATAATAATACACGCCTTCCGCTGCATCTTTACCTGAAGGTGTTTTACCATCCCAGGATATATTTCCACTCGTGCTTTCTACCTGATACACCAAATTACCCCAGCGATCCACAATTTTAAAACTAATGCTTTCCAAATTACTGGCCTTAATAAAAAATTCATCATTGGCATTGTCCCCATTTGGAGTGAATACATTTGGAATAATGACTTGTGAAGGAATATCAACGATAACGGTTTTCACCATGGTGTCAATACAACTTCCTTTTACGGCATACAAAGTGATTTGATAAGAGCCGGAAGCATTATACACAATGCTCGGAGAAAGATTGTTTGGACCGGTGACAATGCTGGAGTCGTTTCCGAACTTCCAATACGATTTAATTCCACTGGCAGCCGCGGTTAAATTTGGATCACTTGATCGGGAATTGTTATAAACCGTAACCGTTAGAGGGGCAAAACCTTTTGCCGGTTGAAGATCAAAGTCAGCTGTTAAACTGCCATTCACAACACTTAATTCGCCAATAGAGGCGCAACCATTCTGATTATTTGTTACCAATACCCTATAGTTACCAATTTGATTAACTGAAAGGGTCGCTTGATCTTTGGCTGAAGTTTGTACACCTGGAGGAGCTGTCCAGCTGTAAGAATAACCTGTAGTAGTTCCACTTATAGTTGGATAAATTTCAGTTTCATCGCTACCACAATCTAAGGTGAAAGCCGGTGGAGCAATTGGTTTGTTGACGATAGGATACACTTTATTATCACTTATAACCGTAGTGGTTTTAGTAATACATCCGTTATTAAGGTCTTTTGCGTAAAGGGTATAAGTACCAACTGTTGCTGCAAGGTAAGTGGTACTTAATTGTTGCGGCTCTTGCGGACTCGGACCTTCCCACAAATACCCAATTACCGGTTGTTGAAATGGATAACCGGTGGAAGGAGGAATGGTGGTTGAACTTTGATTGGTTAAGGTGATGGTTAATACTTTGCAGGATAAAGCAGATACGCCTCCGTTAGTAACTGCTGCTTTTGGTGGATAAATGTTTTGATTCATGGTGATCACCGAGAAACTCTGACAAGTACTGTTATTATCGGTTATGGCTAAAGTATAGTTGGCAATTAAGGAAGTAGTTGGGCTAGCAGAATTTATACTGACCGAAATGGTGTCGCCATTTATATTTCCGGGAGTACCTGGAAAACTCCAAACATAACTAACATTTGGAGTATTACTTTGTCCGAGAAGTGTTGTTCTTTGTACATTACAATCTAATACCTGACGAGGCACAAGGGCTGAGATATTAGGACTGAAGGTATTTGAAAGAATGGAGATCGGTGTTCTGGTTTCACAAAAACTCACATTGTCTTTCGTAATAACCGTCCAAGAGCCGGGAGTAGAAACCGTGTAATTGCTGACACTACTTAAAGTGCCGCCCGGTGTAATGCTGGATGTTGGTGGACCAATGAGTGTATAGGAAACTGCACCGCCGGTTGGAATCTGCAAACTGTTGGTGGCACTGGCATTGATGATGGAGACCACCGCTGTACTTTTTGAGTTACAACCTAAAGTAAAACTTTGCGGGCTAACGACCTGAAAGGTTGGGAAACCTTGGTTTGAAGAAACCGAAAAGGTTTTTGAAGATCTGCAACCATTATCATCATTCACAATGTAATGTGTAAACTCCCCTACTCCGCCGGGTGAGTAAACAAAAGAATAAGAATTGGAGGAAAGCGTACCTCCTGTTGGTGCCACTATCAAATGAGTGACGTTAACCGTTGGATTAGCAATGGCCGTTACGTTGGTCACAGAAGTGAGATTGCAGGTAATATTCTGAAGTGTCGGACTTAATGTTGAAACCGGCGTGAAGGTGTTTTGAAAAATAGCAAAAGTTTGAGTAGAAGCACAATTTGAAACAGGATTCACGGCAATGATAGACCAGTTACCTACTAAGGTGGACGTAAAGATGACCGACTGTCCGGTAAAGGTGGCATTAAATGATGACCAGGTATAATTGTAGGCAGGGTTTAAGGCTGTGAGTGTGACGTCTGAAATACATGTGATCGTATGGCTGTTGCCACTTGGATTTAGCACAATGATTGCAGGATCGGGTGCTGCATTGATGGTGATATTTGTACTGGTGCTGCAACCATCGGCAGTGGTAATGGTAGCGCTATAAAAACCGGCACCAATATTACCTGAATACGTGGTTTGTGTTGGACTCAAGACTCCGTTAGGGATTGGAGACCAGGTGACTGAATATTGAGGAGCAGGTCCCGCGCCGGTAAAACCTAAATTTAAATTAAAGGCGCTGTTTGAATTGGTGCAAGTGCTTTGTGTAGTAGTAGGTGCTGTAAATGGCTGCGAATTCACAGTAACAGTAGATACCGCGGTGATGGTTTGTACTGAATTTTGACTGTTTGTTCCGGTAATAAAGGTTGTATAGGTAGATGTAATGGTTGGAGAAACAACAAAGCTTCCCGTGGTATTGCTGGCGCCGCCCGGTTGCATTGAAAAAACAGGGTTAGCCAAAGCAGCAAAATTAACAGGCACTATGGTTGCACTGGAACCTGAACAGATCGCATAATTTGGATTACAATTCGGATTACATGAAAGACTGGCGGTTCCTAAACTTTGAAAACTCACCAAGGTGTTCACCCCACTGTAATTGGAAATACAAATAATAAATTGTTGGCAGGCGTTTACGGCCAGAGGTGGTTCAAAGTCTGCCGCATTTCCACTAAAAGTAGCAATGGTACTTGGCGAACCTATTCCTGTTCCACCGCTGCAGGTACCATTCCAATTACAACGAATGGGTGCTAAGGTGTTATTAAAAATATCCTGACAGGTGCTTGGAGAGTAAGGCCACATGATCCAATCGTAACAACCAACTTGCGGATGTTGACTATTTGAGGCGCCAAACACAAACTCCAACCAGCCTGCATTACCAATGGTAATGAGCAACCATTGCGGGTTAAGTTCACCCGACTTTAAACAACCGCTGTTTGGAGGAAAGGGATTGTTAATAGGATTAGCAATGGTGTGCGTGGTGCTAAAATCAATGATGCTTCCGGGTCCACTATTCGCATTAAAGGTGAAACTTGGTGTGGTACAAAGCGGAATGGCATTGATGCAATTGTCATTAATTTGTGCCTGAAAGTTTCGGACACTTAGACTTAGTATTAAAAAAAGGACTATTTTTTTCATTGAGCTATTCGGGTAATAAGTTTGTTAATTGAAGGAAAGATGTCGGCACTGTTAAGATTACGGAAGACTTCCATACCTGTATTGTCAAATAAAGCATTAAAGCTTGATCCCAGATCTACCCCATTCAGTTCCATTAACTTTATAGGTGTGAGTTTTACTATGTTGTCTTTCTTCATGATCATGATCGCTTCACTCGATAAATTTTCTTTATTGATCGCAATAATGGCAATTCCTTTTGATCCACCTTTTAATTTAGCATTTTCATAAACAGTCATGCTTTTCTCAAAATTAATGGCTTGGCTCCTGCTCTCTGCATCATCTTTACTCCATACAACAAAACCAACTAACTTATTGTTCAGATCGATTTCGGGATGTTTTTCGTGTATGAGTTGTTTAATTTTGGCAAAGACTTCGGTCTGTGCCGAATGGACGAAGGGCGTTAAAACCAAAAACGCAAGTAGGATAAAATTCTTCATTTGAAGGCTCGTATTTTTTTTATGCAATATAGTGAAGAAAAATGTTTTTTCAATAAATGGCATCAAAAGAATATGATATTATTGTGAACTTTCGACAAAGCAATACTATTCCATTACTGAGCTGTATACATGGAGTTTGGACTGGCGTTTTGTTTAAAAATGAGTTGATTATAAAGATTTAATTCATTTTGTTTAAGAATTAATTCTATTTCATTGATGTGCATGCCCGTATTTAGTTTGCTAAAGTCACTTAAGTTAATTCTAAATTCGGCTGCTAAAGCATCGAAGAAAGAGTTAGCGCGCATAACCGAGGCATTTATATTCTCAATATCCTTTGATAATAAGATCAAATGAGAGACTTCCTCATGAATTAAATTTATTTTAGGTTTTAATGAGTCTCCTGAAATTACCTGAGAATTCAAAGTCTCCATTCTGTTGGCAATCTCTTTATCAAAATGAGTCAAAGCTTCATTTGTGTCTTTTGTGTTTTGGCATGCTCCCAAAATCAGTAAGATGACTAAAGTGTTTAGAAATTTCATTGGATCAAGGTACTAAATTGTCCCCTGAATTAAAAATGAAAAGATGGATTTAACAATGAAAATACCTGATTGTAGAGCAGTTCGGACTGATCTTCGAGCGATCGTTCTAGTTCTGTATTTCTAAGGAATCCGTTTCTTGCTAACAAGGTTAATGAAGCCACGTTTTCTTTATTTGTAAAAGCATCTATTCTCTTTACTTTCATCACATTAAAGCCATAGTCTTTAACTGCCTGAAGGGCTTCCTGCATGATGCCTTGTTTAAAATGATCAGTCAATAAACTATAGCCTAACTCAGCGGTATTGTTTTTTACATTAATGTTCCATAGACAAATATTTCCTATTAGTTGATTACTGCCAGAACGCGTGATACCCCACTGAATCGCACTATTGTTTAGCTGGTTATTCGTTATTTTTTCAATAAAATCATAGGCCTCCTTTATTGATTTCGCCGCTTGACGGTGAATGTATTTATTGATCAGCGGATCTGAACGCAAAATAAAAACAGCTTCAGCATCTTCATTGGTGATTTGACGTAAAAGCAAGCGAGAAGTTGTTAAAATTGGAAAAGGATTAAAATTGAGCTCTAACATTCAGTTTAAATTTCGCTGATCAAATTTAAACACTAAGTATCTTTAAACAATTAATTTATAGGTTTTATTTTCTTTGCCACATATGTTGTAAAAGAGATGTATTTTTGCGCCGGCATTCAAATGGATAGGTATTTTATTATATACAAACCTTATAAAATGATCTCACAATTTGTGAGTCCTTACGAACATGCTTTATTGGGTGATCTTAAGTTTGATTTTCCACCGGGCACTAATGCAGTTGGGAGGTTAGATGATGATAGTGAAGGTTTACTTATATTAACAACAGATAAAACGCTGACCAGAAGACTCTTGCATCCGGATAAAAAACACAGACGAAATTATATTGTTCAGGTGGAACGTGTTGTTGAAAATGAGGCGCTCGAAAAATTGAGTGCTGGATTGGATATTCTCATCAAAAAGAAAGGCACCTATCGTACTCTTCCTTGTGAAGTCAGAAAAATTGAAAAACCGGCTAATTTACCCCTTCGAGCTCATTCTTTTAAAGAGTTTTTGCCTCATTCCTGGTTAGAATTTGTGTTAATGGAAGGGAAAAACAGACAGATCCGTAAAATGTGTTCGGCAGTTAGACATGATTGTAAACGATTGATCCGCACTAAAATCGAGGATCTTCACCTGGGAGATATGCAACCCGGGGAAGTGAAAGAAATGGAACAGGAAGAGTTGTTTGCTTTGTTGAAGTTGAACTAAGGTACAGGAAGACACTTTCCCGAAAGCTTTCGGGAGTAAGAATTTCACTAGGCAATTTAATGCAGATAAGACACTAATTCCACGAATTCCATGAAGCAACTCTTGTTTTGATTTAGGTAAGACACTAATTTCACGAATCGTGAAAGTTGCCAAAATAGGTGCTTAGGAATAATTTAAACTAACAGCGCAAATCATACTAATCCGCGTCATCTGCGTTCCATTGAAATTTAATTCGCCGGCAATACCTTAGCTACACATTCTCCAAAGCCCACACGCACACCTTCTTTTTCACAGTGACCTTTGATGATGATGGTATCATGATCGTTCACGAATTTACGTTCTGTGCCATCTTTTAAAGTGATCGGCTTGGTTCCACGCCAGGTGAGTTCCATCATACTTCCGTATTCTTTTGGGTCAGGACCACTAATAGTGCCACTTCCCATCATGTCACCAACATTCAGGTTACAACCATTCACGGTGTGATGCGCTAATTGTTGTTCCATGGTCCAATACATGTATTTATAATTCGAGGTACAGATCTGATTTTCTTCCCCATTTTCAGGTTTTAAATAAACCTCCAGTTTAATATCCAGATTTTTTTCACCGGTATATTCCAGGTAAGGTAATACTTTAGGATTTTGCACATATCCTTTTGTTCTGAAAGGCTCCAGAGCTTCGAGCGTAACTATCCATGGAGAAACAGTACTGGCGAAATTTTTAGAAAGAAAAGGTCCAAGTGGCACATACTCCCAGGTTTGAATATCGCGGGCACTCCAATCATTAAACAATACCATTCCAAAAATATAATCATCGGCTTTCGCAGTTGATACACTTTCGCCCAGTTGGGTTGCTTTCCCAATAATGAAGGCCGTTTCTAATTCAATGTCTAATAATTTACATGGACCAAAAACAGGAACTTCTGCATCAGCCGGTTTTTGTTGACCTTTTGGACGGTGAAAAGAATGTCCACTTACACAAATACTGCTGGCGCGACCATGGTAACCAACCGGAATATGTTTCCAGTTTGGCATCAAGGCGTTTTTAGGATCGCGGATCATCGCTCCAATATTTGTAGCGTGATCGATGCTGCTGTAAAAATCAGTGTAATCCCCTACTCTTACAGGCATTAACATTTTTACAGCACTTTGTTTTTTAAGTGCTTTTTGAAAAAGTGTTGCATCTGCTTTTAATACGGATTTTTCATCGCTTAATAAGGTAATGAGCTTGTTTCGAACCTCAGTGGTAGTAGATTTACCTAAGCCTATAAAATCATTGAGCACGGCTTGTTCTAACACTTCTTTTTCTACAGGTATTAAGCCTGCATTGGCCAGTTCATACAGATCAACAATGTAGTTTCCAATGGCAGTACATGCCCGGTGTTTTATATTGGAATCTGAATAAACACCAAATGGAATATTATGTATGGTGAAATCACAATCGCTTGCTACCTCTATCCAACTTTTTAAATTTTTGTTCAACATCATTATGAAATTCTAGATTTAATATTATCGATCAGGTCGGCCAACAGATCGGGATTTGCAGAATCTGCCGCTTGTGCCATTTCGAGCGCTTTCGTTAAAATCTCTTCCGATTGAAGTCCTTCTGAACTTTCAACGACTGATAAAGCTTCGAGCGCTAATTGAAAATGGTCGTGGGTACTTAGTTTTACAAAATCTAAAAAATAATCTGAAAAATCTAAACCGCATTCCCAACAAGCTGCCGCTAAGAGTGTTTTTTCGCTCACTTTTTCAGCGGCGTAAATGGCATCTACCAGCATTTTCTGAGCATTAGCCTCTTTTAATTTTGAAAAAATGGCTTCGCTTTCCTGACGGCTGATGCCGGGTTCTAATAAGGCTTCTAAAAGATCAGCGGTTGAGTTTTCTTTTTTTGTTAAGCCTTCACGTCCTATAATTAGTGTGCTGTATTCTTCTTCATTAAAGAGTTTTTTAGGATCGAATGCTTCTTCGTCTAATAGTTCTTCTGCGCCCATGTTCTGTATTACATTAATTGTTTAATAATTTCTTCTACGGTAATGCCTTCGGCCTCTGCTTTATAATTCAACACTAAACGATGTCTGAGAATAGGAATGGCAATGGCTTTTACGTCTTCAATATCGGGACTAAATTTACCGTGTATGGCAGCATGACATTTGGCACCAACTATTAAGTACTGTGATGCACGCGGACCGGCACCCCATTGTAAATATTTTTTAGCCACATCGGTGGTGTGATCACCTTTAAAGCGTGTTTTATGAACCAGTTTAACGGCATATTCGATCACATTATCTGCTACCGGAATTTTTCTTACCAGTTCCTGATAAAAATTGATATCGTTGGCGTTCAAGATCTTATTTAATTGTGCTTTTTTATCGGAAGTGGTTAATTTAACTACCTGCATTTCTTCTTCAAAACTAGGATAGTCTAACCAAACATTAAACATAAAACGGTCTAATTGCGCTTCCGGTAAGGGATAGGTTCCTTCTTGTTCAATTGGGTTTTGAGTGGCCAAAACAAAAAACGGATTATCTAAACTGTACTTTTTTCCGGCTGCCGTTATTTGTCTTTCCTGCATGGCCTCTAATAAAGCCGCTTGTGTTTTTGGTGGAGTACGGTTGATCTCATCAGCCAAAATGATATTAGAAAACAAAGGACCTTTAATGAATTGAAAGTGTCGGTGTTCATCTAACACTTCACTTCCAATAATATCGCTTGGCATTAAATCGGGTGTAAACTGAATACGGTTAAACGTTAAACCAAGAGCATCGGCAATGGTGTTCACTAACAATGTTTTTGCAAGTCCCGGCACACCAACCAACAAACAATGTCCTCTGCTAAACACAGAAATGAGAACATTTTGAATCGTTTCATCCTGCCCTACAATGACTTTTGCGATCTCAGTTTTGAGTTCCCGGTAATGTTTTACAAAACCTTCAACAGCTTCGGTATCATTTTTATAATTCATAGACTATAAAGGTACATAATTATTGAAAATCTTAATTAGAATATGAGTTGGAAATAACCTGTGCCCTATTTCTAAAACTCAGTGAAAAATAATACAGTAACTCATTCATGTTTTCTTGTTCTGTAAGGCTTTTATCAATAAAATAACGATCATAAACCAATTCAATTTTTGAGGTAATGTTATCGGAAGAATTGTTAATAAATGCTATACTCCAGGTTTCGTCTTCTGCTTTTGACTTGGCATTTTTATAAATGTACAATTTACCTTTTTGGTATTTATTGGAAGCAAGCATTTCTTTCAAAAAGACCATAGAATCTCTTTTAATATTTTCTTTTTGATAATTGTAATAGTCGTTTAGTTGCAGTTGACTTTGAATGAGAGATTCAATCAGACTTTTTTGACTGAGATAGGATCTGTCAAATTTATCAAGCAATTTTTCTTTTTCAAGTTCACTGTAAAAGTAAGTACGGGTGTATTTATTTTTACAGAAATAGCTGATCATGGTATCTTGCAGGATCACCTGTTGTTTTAACATACAAATGGTGAGAGGCATGGCAATATTTTGTGCTTTTAGTTTAGAGACCTTTGAAATGAACTGTTTTGTTTTTTCATCCGTTTTGTAATATGGAGCAAGGATCCAAACATAATTAATAAGTACCGGTCTGTTTAAGGCATCTTCATTTTTATAATAATTCGATCTGTTTGTTATGTTGTTATTTGAAAGACCAAGTAAATTGCTTTGAATGTTTTCGGCATTTTCTTGTGAGGATTTATCAAGATGGCTAAAATCAGTGGCGTTAGCGCCGGCACTTTTAGAATTTTGTGGGGTGTAACGTTTTAAACTCAGGATGGCATCTGATAAAATATTGTCTTTTTGTGTGGCATAAAGTGAAGGACTGATGATGTTTCGATGCACCAGTTCAGCGAGAAGGGTATACACTGCTTCACGGTATTCTTCGTATTTGGTAAGTGCCAGCATGCCCGGAAAAAAACGTTTACAAAGTTCTAAGGAGTCGTGAAGAACTATAAATACATCACTTACTGTATTAGCTGCTCCAACCAAGGGTGTTTCTTTCAAGATCAGGTTGTAGAACTCATTAAACGCGTTTTGTGTTTTTAAATAGGCTAAGCCTTTTAATAAACAAAGTTGAAGATAAAAACTGTCGGTGTATTGCGTATATAGGTTTTTGTATGGAGCAATGATTTTTTCTGTTTCGAGGGTGCCACCATTCACGAACATTTGCGCACGGCTATCTTCATTAATTTTAGAAAGATTTTCCTTAGAAATAAATTTTACAAAACTATCAGCAAACTCTACCTGAAATCCAATAGAAATGAGAGAAACATTGGCTCGCTGACGCACCAAAGTATCGGAGCTACTTAAATCGATCAATAATTGATCGAATTTATTTTCAAAAATATTTTTACCAATCACTGTATCCAGCGGTTGAAACGATTCAAAAAAACCTTTGGTCCAACCTTGCATGCCAATCAAGGTATCATATGGTGCAATGATCTCCTGCATTAAACCGTGGTTGATCATCAATTTAAGGGACATAGCTCTTCGAGTTGCAGTATCTCTAATGGAGCAGCTATATGTAAAATTGGTCCCCTCTATTTTAGAGTTCGTATTTCTCAAAAATAAACTGCCGCTGCTGAGAAGATTCTTTTCAATCTTTTTTACCAGTGTTTTAGGATTTCGATAATCGTAATCATTGTATTTTTCCATCGTGATGGAAACATATTCATTGGTTGATGGTGAATAATAATATTTGTTGTTAGATCTAAAGTCGAAATCGGCTTTTTCTGTCTTTTTTGGCGGTCGACTTGCTTCATATGCCTTTGCATAACTTTCATTAAAGTGACTTAAAGCATTGTCGCTCACTTCATCTTTCACTTTAAAATAAAAATCTTTATCGGTAATTTCTTTTATTGGATTGGTATAAAAAAAGTCAGTCAGCGTAAAAGACTTAAAATAATCTGAATTTAACGGTGTTTCTTTCTCAGATAACTTAAAGACCGAATAATAGTGAACCCCTTTTATAAACACTTTTCCTTGAAAGTGGTTGCCGTTTGTATTCTTGGCGCTTATGTTAATGCAAGGAAATCCTTGTTCTTGAGTTAAAGTGGTTTTGATCTCTTTTTCAAATTTGAGGTTTAATAAAATGTGTTTACTGAATTGATTTAATTCAAAAGTATCTTCTTCCAGCGAATTAAAATCGTTGTAAACGGCATGCTGCAGTCCATAAAACTCTTTTTTTGAAGCATCATAGGCATACAGATCTTCTAATAGTCCAATCGTTGAAATGTTTGAGTACCTGGAATAAGAATATCCTGCCGGGATCTTCACTTCAAAGCCTTTATTTGGTGGTGAAAAAGAAAGCATTTTTTCGCCCTTATTCACAAACTGAATGGAATTAAAAAACAGTTTCGCCTCCGTTCCGCTGGCATAATCGTGTTTACCTCCCAATTTAAAAATGATGAGTTCGAGCGGACTAAAATAGATCTGAAAATGTTGATCGTTTCCATTACGGGTACGACTGATCAATTCAATTCCTTTTATGCCTGTGTTGCTGACGATTTCTTTTTTAGAAAGAATTTTTCCCGGAATATTTTCGAAGAGCAAACTGTCTACCCGTTTTTGCAGGTCGGCGGGACTCACATTAAACAAGGTACCCAGGTGTTTTAAGCGCACAATGGTGTAAAAACTTCCGTTCACCATATCGGCATGAATGGAATAACGCAGGTTACCAATGTTTATTATGGGATAAAGTTTTCCGGGAGTGCTGCAGTAAAAAACGGAATCCTTGCTGTATTGGGTGGAGAATGTCACCGGTTTTACGCGCTTATCGAGCTCATCCTTTAAGGCACTGCTTTTTTTAGAAACTTTTGGATACACCGGTTCAACCACATATCCTCTCGCTCTTAATAATTCAATGACCCCTTTCTCACCCGGCAAATGGGCGGCTCCCACTCCACTGAATATGGACT
>JAULBX010027728.1:0-34631 GCA_032358255.1 Heterotrichella gracilis
CCGTTCCACCCACCGCTGCACCCACCGTGGCCACCTCCACACCACTCCCGCAACCACAGCCACAGCCACCCCACACTTCAGCCACTGCACCCACCGCTGCACCCGCCTTTGCCCCTTCGTTGTTAGAGGGCACACGTCCACAGCACCAGCCACAGCCACAGCCATAGCCACAGCCACAGCCACAGCCATAGCCACAGCCACAGCCACAGCCACAGCCACAGCCACAGCCAGCTGCCGCCGCTGCGCTGGCTGCTGCACTGGGGGCTCCCCCTAGGCGCATCTCCTCCTCTCGCTTCTCCCCCTTTGCCCCCACCCCTATGATCCCCCCTTGGCATCCATCACCACGGCGCCTCCCCAGACATCCACGACTGTACCGCCACCCCTGGCGTCCACGAGTATGGCGGGCCCCCTGGCGTCAACAACTTTGCTGCCGCCCCTGGCATCCACTAGTATGACGCTACCCCTGGCATCCATTAGTATGACGCAGCCCCTGGCATCCACTAGTATGACGCTACCCCTGGCGTCCACACCCGCCACGCTACCCCTGGCGCCAGCACCAGCGGAGGACGACCAGGCCGCCGCTGCACACATGGCCAGCAGCAGTCACCTGGCATCGTCCTTCGCGCAGTTGCAGCTTGCCTACACCACGGAAACAGCTGTAGGGCTGGGGATTCCAAGGGAGGCAGCATCCAGGGCGTCCACCACAAGCAGCCAGCTTGATCCCTCGCCGACGGTGTCTCAAGCCTCGAGCCAGCACCAGCCCAGCGCCTATACCCTTGACACCAGACCCAGGGAGACAGCATCAGGGGCGTCCATTGCCGGCAGCCAGCATGGCCCATTGCCAATGGCGCCTCTACCCTCCGTCCAGTCCAGCCCAGCCTGTACCCATCGCCACCGGCGTCTCACAGCCAGGCAACACCTTCGCTTCTCCCCCCTGACACCGGCCCAGCCGACCTCCCCTTCCTCCCCATGCCCGGCTCCCCTGGCGTGCCCCTTTACCCTAGCCTAGGGCCCGTTCTCCCAGGGGGTGAGGAAGATGGGGACGCCAACGACGGGGAGAGGTACACCCAAGGGGGCAACGGGGTGATTGACGAAGGGGAGGATGGCTTCATGCAGCTCATGCTCCAGGTATGTTGCATGCAGTAATAGGTACCTACTTAGTTACATGCATTCTATCAATGCAGCCAGGTCAGCAGTCAGTCTTGCACATGCGGCGCCAAGCACCTCTCTCCTGGCACCGGTAGAACCACCGTCCATTTATCTCATTTGTTTACCTCGATTATCATATTGCAGGCTGCATCTGCCATGCCTTCCACCAGCTACCCCTACCCCCGGGAGCAGGAGGTGCAGGATGCGCAGCATCCCCAGTTGCTCGACGAGGCCACGCTGGGGATGGACTGCCTGCAACTGGACAGCGGGGATTGGGATGCGATCGTGCACATGGCGGCACTGGATGACCAGCCTGGGAGCGCGGGGAGCGAGGAACGCTACCTGTTGACCGATGAGGAGGAAATGGGAGTGGGATTGCATCCCCGGGATGTGGGAGAGAACAGGGTGTTGGGGCCTGGTGATAGCGAACCACCACCAGCGGTGGTTCACCATCTACTGGGGATGGAGAGAGACTCAGAAAACGCTGCAGCATCCCCAGGAACAGCACACTATGCACTTGGGATGGAGACAACGTCAGAAGACGCCCCGCCAGAAGCAGCAATTCCCAGTGGCCACAGCTCCCCTGGTTCCTCCCCAGCGCCACTCACCCACTCTTTCCCCCTTGGTGATGAGCTGGCAGGCAAGGTGGATGCAGCGCAGGGGGAGGGCAGGGGAGATGCCA
The DNA here is from genome assembly GCA_032358255.1 of Heterotrichella gracilis. Lineage (NCBI taxonomy): Eukaryota > Xanthophyceae > Tribonematales > Xanthonemataceae > Heterotrichella > Heterotrichella gracilis. The sequence goes on from JAULBX010027728.1 coordinate 1,832, forward strand.
AGTGGCGAGCCGACAGCACTCCACTGCCTGCCTTGCGTTCTGGGGCCACCACACCAAACAGGTGAGGCTGGAGGGGTTTCCTGTGGTCGCCCCATATCATTTAAATGAGACTTGGTCACACAATGCACAATAAATGTTGGTAGGTCCGACCACAGGCCTTCTGCAGTGGTCGCTGGCTTCGCCAAACAGTATACTCTCGTTGTTGGTGGGGCACGTGCAGAAGGGGGGTTCACCGTCATGCAATGTTTGCTTATTCGCTCTCTTTCTATATTATCGATTGTGTGTCTTATTATTGGCATGTGCAGGGAGGGGAGGTCACCATCATGCAAAGATTGCTTGCTCACATCCTATGCATAAAAAATTGGTAGTAATCTCGTTATTTGCATGCAGGGAGGGGTGGTCACCCGCACTGAGCCAGCTGCTGGAGGGTGCGGTTCAAGGGGCGCTGTTCGGCGAAAGCCCTAATAGGGTGTCGCAGGTGGGCACGCCAGTCCAGCCTGCCACACTGCCTTCAGAGTGACACGGGGGGCTGCCTGTTTTATGTGGCTTGCGTTCTCGGGCAATGTACTGTGTAAGCAGCGGGGGAGCCTCTGTGGGGGGAGGCGATGGTCACGATCAAGTGGTCACCCGCCCTCAGCCACCTTCCGCTAGTGGGATCCTGTTTGGACTGCCGAAGGCGGGTTTGTGGGGAGCAGTTTGTTTTGTGGCAGAGTTTTTATGTGCAATCATGTATTTGGCGTTATGGCGGGGCCTCCGCTTGTCATATGACATATGAAACACAGTGTGCCCCTTGGCATGAAACTGCGTGGCAAGGACTGCGAGTGAATTTATTGTGATAATTATATATCATGCCAAGCGACACTTGGCATAGTATACACCTCTTAACAGACAGCTTCCACTTGTGTGGTGTAATCAACGTCCATTCGCAGTGGGGGAATGGGGTGGGTGTGTTTGGGCAACAAGGGAGAAACGGGCAATGAGGCAAACGGGCAGGAAAAAATTAAACCTGCGCCCAAAACCGCCCATGCTCTAAGAGTATATATTGCGACAAACCATTCACTCCCTGGAGTATCAGCATCAGTCACTTTCGTATGTACTTAGTGTGAGGACGGCTGGTCACCTGTACCGGTGGCTACTGCCCAGCCTGTTTTCGGTATGGTTGCAGGCCCTGTCTAGGGTGGGTGTGTTGGGCTTACCGCAGTTGTGTGGACTGTACCCATTTACATATTAAGGTGAAAACGTTCCTGTTCTGGGCAGCAGACGAGGTGAGGTCTGCTTCTTATTTTGTTTGGGGGTTCAGGTAACAAGGGTGTTTGTGAGGAACGCACACTCTGTCGAGTTTGGTAGGGAGCCCACTCATAGCCAACGCTCTTTTGCTGAAGTTGGCTGTATTTCAGTTCAGTTCATACAATAATTTGGGTATGACTAGCACTTATGTGCCACCGGGTGGGATGCATGCATTCGTAAGGATGCATGCATTGCTCGTGAGATTGCATGGCCGTTTTCAGCTGGCACAGCTCATGTTGGCTAGTGACACAGTGTAGTGGTCACGCCCAGGGCGTTCACCTTTTCATCTTTGGGTGTTGTGTGAATGGGCCTTACTGGGGTCGTATAGTTTGCAGGCACTGAGGTTGTATCGGTGCTAACGCTGCAGAGTGCTTCTTGACCCAGCCCGGATGTTGTCAGGCGCACGCCCTGCTGCTTTGCAACAACAAACTCCTCCAGGTGAAAATGGTTACAATCACCTTGACTCTGCTATTCTTGGCACGGCTAGTGCGCATGCACCAAGCTGGGCGTGTTTTCTCTGGGATTTGTGTGTGTGCCCCTGACCAGGTACCAGTTACAGCCTTGCGTCACTGAGGTTGTGTGTGTTGGTGGTTATGTAGCCTGGTGAAAACCTCCAGGCCAGCGACAGCCTCGCGCTATGGGGTCTCCAGGTGGGTGCGCTGCCTACGTAGTGCGGTATATTGCTACCTATCCTGAAGCATATCTATCTGCTGGCCCGGCTGACCAATGTGACACCCAACCAGTTGCCTGTCAAGACTGTGAACAGCACCCCAGCTTTTGTGACGGTGGTTGCTGGATGTTGCTGCAGGGTGCGGAGTGTGCGCGTGAGGTGTGGCCAGATGGAGGATTACATTGAAGGATATAAGAAGGGCGAGAAAGTCAAGGAAATCCTGGCAGCAGGCGGCTTCAACCAGCCCCAGGCGGCAGCCATCACCAAAGTCTACTTTGAGATGGTCAAAGATCCGCCTGCTACCCGCGACGATTTGGCCAGGATTGTCAGGGAGGAGGGCCTGCCCGCCACCCGCGACGTCCTTGCCAGGGCTCTCAGGGAGGAGGTCCCGGGCATTCTACAAAAGGAGCGTCAGGCTGTGGTGTGGGAGGAGAGGGCTTGGCTGTGCTTGTTGGGGGTGGTTGTCCTTCTGAGCCACACGGAGCCGGTGCGGGTGGCACTGGACTCTGCGCTGCGACTGGCGCTGCCATAGTGCTTCATACACCACACAATAGTTTGCAGATAAACGTGTCTGTCCGGCACATTCCAGTACACCCCGTCACTTCTTGAATAGGGTTGGCACTGCTAGACCTGTTCAGGGAGTGACGGTTGTAGCCGAGTAATGCGCCAGATGTGTGCCTTCTTTTTTTGCGAGTTATTGTATGCTGATCAAACATTCTTCAAACCTACTCTGAATCTACTACGCAGTGCACTTAGATTAATCTTTCTTATGGCCTCTCCATAAAGGGGCTGTTAGGAAGATAAACCAAAGTGAAATGCGAAGAAGATTCAAAAATAGATAACAACAGGCAAATTCTCACACTGCTGGGGGGGTTGAGCGTTGTGCCCATCGTACACTTTGCAAGAGCATCCTGCTGGGGCGTCCTAGGCTTGGGGGGGCTCTTGGGCGAGCAAGGCATCAGCAGCACTCCTTGTACTGGGTAACGACACAAATGCAGCATCCCCAGGAGCAGCACTCCATGTACCCAGATTGTAGACAGCTTCAGAGGATACCCCGCCATTGACAGGGGCAGCATCACCCAATCGCTGCAGCTTCCCACCCACTCTTCCCACCTTGGGGATGGGCTGGCAGGCGAGATGCCAGGTGGCGAGGCGACAGCCCTGAAGGGGGCACTCCGCTGCCTGCATTATCTTCTGCGGCCACCACGCCAAACAGGTGAGGCTTTGAATGATTGATATTGTATTTCTTTATTGGCGTGTGCAGGAAGGGGCGGTCAGCGTCATGCAGTAAGTAGTAGTCAGTGGTCAGTTGTATACTCGTGTCCTCTATATTTACACCAACATTATCTTGTTGATGGCAAGCAGGGAGGGTTGGTCACTGGCATGTAATAAGTAACTAATCGCTCGCTTTATTATTGTCAAATTTATCGTTGTTGGCATGGACAGGGAGGCGCGGTCGCCGTTCTCCACAAATATGTATTCACATCCTTGGTAAATAACTTGATAATCATCTCGTCATGTGCATGCAGGGGGAGGTGGTCACCCGCGCTGAGCCAGCTACTAGAGGGTGCGGTCCAAGGGGCGCTGTTTGGCAAAAGCCCTAATAGGGTGTCGCGGGTTGGACACGCCGTTTCAGCCTGCAACACTGCCCACAAGATGACACGCATGCTGCCCATACAGGCAATGTCTGTACTGTAAGCAGGGGGAGATGCTCTGTGAGGGGTGGTCCATCAGCCCTCAGACAGCTACTAGTGGGATGCTGTTTGCGCCGGTACTGGTGCTACTTCAGGGGCGCTGTTTGCAAAGAATGCGTAATAAGCTCAGTGGCAAAAGTCTGTACTGTCCCAGTGGGCAGCACCAGTGTTGCTATGCCAGGTCTTGTTTGGTGTCATGGACTCCACATATACCCCCCCTTCCCCTCTCTGGGCATGAACACTCTGTGGCCAAAACCATGATTGAATTCGTTCATGCGCCCCACATTTGGCATGGTAGAGCTTGCTGTGTAAGTGTCTCATATGATAAGTCCAAGCTGTGTGGACTTTCACCAACGTGAAGCATTACAACACTTTGCCTCCCCTTGCAGAGCACCAAGTGGGAAGGAATAGAGCATGGTGAACGGGCAGGAAATTACCACCCCGGTTATCAAACACTATTGTACTCCCCCCGGGTGCCAGCCGAGTGGCAAAAAACACGCACCCACCGTTGGTTCATAAAGCCTTTGCCTTCACTGAGGGTTACAATCGTCTCTTGCTTGCACCTCGTTATCAGCGTTGCCTGCACTGTGCAACGTCTTTGTTGTGGAAGCCGTTCAATAGGACACTTGCCGAAGGGTAAGTCACAACCCTTTGCTGGTGCCCAGAACCCCCTGCATGCCTTCAGGGCAACTTACTAAGTGTGGGAGTGTGGGCAACCCAGCAGTGCCATTGGCGGCAGTGGCGTTCACTCTACACGAGCAGCACATACGTCTATTGTATGTGTCGCATTATACATACGAGCAGCTGTTTTCACGGCGTGTTATTCAAACGACTCCTTGTTTATGTAGTTGCCCTCGTATGACTCATACTGGGAGGTGCAGAGTCTGCTGCGACTTTGGTTCGATCAGTTGTTGCGTTTAACCAACGCTGCCTTTAGTGCTTTCATATGTGTTGGGTTCGTGCGTTAACAAGGGTGTGCAGCCGTCAGTTGCATCCAATATTTTCCTTGTGATCTTGGGCTTGTCTCACCGGTGCAGTGCCCGACGTGGGTGGTTATCCGTAAAGTCTAGCACCGAGTCTGTAAACCCTGTTTTGCCACTGTTTTTGCTGCTTGGCACCAGTGGCTCAATCTTGGTAGAGCATAACAAAGGCGCCGTGCTGACGTGTGTTTGTAACTTTACGTTGCCCAACTTCATGTCAGGTTCACTGCTGCTATACTCGTGGGGGGTAACACGGTGTTGGGTTGGTAGCCGTGGGTTTGCACCCTAGGAGTGCAGATCTCTAGTACATGATCGTTCAAGTGGTATTGCTGGCAGACTCCTTGTATATTAGAGTGGATCTGGCACCATCCCTCTGCACAACCCTATGTGCAGCCCACCTTCAAACCCTCAGCTTACCCACGTTGCCTCTGCAGGCGCATTGCACTTGTTACTTGAAGACAACCCCTCTACCCACCATTTGTACCTAATACCTTCTTTGACACCCACTCACCCGCAAACCCTTGTCCCACGTTGCCTCTGCAGGAAGCAGCAGTGCAGTAACTACCTGAAGACAAACCCACTGCCACTACCACCCATCACTGTACCCACACCCCACTGTCACCATGTTGGTCGACAACTTCAAAGTAGAGTCAGACCAGGTGCAGTACACCGATGATGCCATCCTGTCTACCTACCAGTACTCAAACACCGAGATCGACAGGGATGCCGAGGGCAGCTGGGTGTTGCGCCCAACCACCTCAACCTACGAGTTCAAGACAGACACAAAAGTGCCCAAGCTCGGGTAGGTGTTGGAAAGCTCTGCAGCACTCAATTGCCATTCACCCGCCCCTGCTGCTCATAGGGTTTGCGTATAAAATAGACCCTCACCTGGGCGGATTGGTTGCCACCACCAGGAGGGCATAGCATACTATTAAAACCTGGCAACTGCTGGGCACACTGCCTTGGCGTAGTGGCGGATGGGCCACCTCCTGCCGCCACAGTCTGCACACCCCTGGGGCACAATTGAGACCCATTCCTAGCCATCTGCTGCTCACCATAGAACCTAGCATGTCGCCACGCGCGGAGGGTTCATGAGGCGCCATGTGTGCTTGTTGCAGGGTAATGCTGGTTGGCTGGGGAGGCAACAATGGCACCACGGTCACTGCTGGCGTGCTGGCAAACAAGCTGTGAGGCCCTGGACCCTAACTGTAAACCCTAAACCCTAAACAGTCACTGCAGGCGTACTGACAAACAAGCTGTGAGGCTGCGGTACCCGAAACCCTAAGCTGTGGTTTGCATTGAACACATATGTACACACCCCAAGCCATGGACTGCAAACGAGCGTGTACCTACGTTGTGGACTGAACACCGTAATACTGGCAACCTGAAGGTGCATGCCTGTTGCTCTACCCCACATACTGCTGGCTATACCACTCGCAAACCCTAAAACGCAGCACGCAGTACCCACCCACACCCCACCCACCCCGCAGCGGCATCACCTGGATGACCAAGGATGGCCTGCGCAAGCCAACTACTTTGGCAGCGTCACCCATGCAACCAACACTTACCTGTCCTGTTACGGGGTTAGGGTTTAGAGCTAAAGAGCGGTCCACCAGCTGCTGCGGCACATACGCCTCCTACTACCAAGTCACTCCCTCAAACCCCTCACCCACCCACCCACTGCTGCTGCATACATGCCACAAACTACCCAGGCAGCCACACTACTTACACACTACCCCACCAACCCCGCAGCGGCATTACCTGGATGACCAAGGACGGGCTGCGTAAGCCCAACTACTTTGGCAGCGTGACGCATGCCGCCACCTGCCGAGTGGGAAACTACAAGGGCGAGGAGGTGCACGCGCCCTTCTCTGCGCTGCTACCCATGGTGCACCCCAACGACATAGTGCTGGGCGGGTGGGACATCTCGGGTCTAAACCTGGCGGACGCGATGGAGCGCGCAAAGGTGAGACAAATATAATCCTATGGGTGGATGGTGGAGGCTTTGGGGGTGGTGGTGGTGGTGGTGGTGGTGGTGGGTTCGGAAGGGGTCATGGGCGGGGTGTATTAAGGCTCAGCTTGACAGACGCTATGGAGCGCGCAAAGGTGAGGTAGGACCCTCTTCAGTGACGTAGTTGTGGTTGCAGTTGTGGTCAGGTGCAGGTCCCCTGGGGTGGGTTGCATGTACCAGCGGTGGCGATGCGCCGATTTCTGCCCTCTCTCCAATGACATAATCCATCCTAATCTAGTAGTGCGGGGCGGGTGGGACATCTTGGGTATTCACCTGGCGGACACGATGGAGCGCGCAAAAGGTGAGGCTGGGATCCATTTTCAAGGGTCCAAGTTTAGGCTGGCATTGGCAGGAAATGATTTAAAATCAGCACCTTGCGCTGCCATGGGATAACCTTTGCGCTAAAGTCTCAGAGGTGGAGATGGGTGAAGGGCCATCTGCACGCACAGTCTTGGCAGATGCAGGACAAGTGGGTGCGCCTAGGTAGTGCTGGCACACCCCTGGTGCTTGTGCTGGTGGAGGTGGCGAGGGAGGTGGAGGATTGGGCAGCCCCAGTAACAGCATGAAGGAACCACCCATTTGTGCACCTTGTAAGCAGCAGCAGCCAGATGTGCCAGCAAATCGCGGTATGGGCGCTTGCCCACATTGCGTTCGGGTCGCAGCAGTGCAGAGATGCCGTTGTGTTGCAGAGATGCCGTGGTGTCTGCTGGCGCCATCCCTTCACTTGTGTGCCCATCCTGCAGGTGTTGGATTTCGAGCTGCAGCGCCAGCTGGTGCCCTACATGAAGGATCTGGTCCCCCTGCCCGGCATTTTTGACCCCTCCTTCATCGCGGCCAACCAGGAGGAGCGCGTGGACAACAGGATCAAGGGGAGTAAAGCGGAGCAGGTGGCGGAACTGCGCAGGCACATCCGGGAGTTCAAGGAGGAGAAGGGGGTGGACAAGGTGAGGAGTGTGTGTGTGTGTTGTGGGGTGGGTGGGGACAGAAAGCGGTGGTGGGAGTGGTGGTGGTGGGGGGTGGGGGGCTGAGGGTGGACAATAGGATCAAGGGGAGTAAAGCTGAGCAGGTGGCGGAGCTGGAAAATACACCCAATTCTTTGATTGGAAATCAAATGCATGCTCAGGATTGAAGTCCGGTCACCGCCGCAGGTTGTGGTTCTGTGGACCGCCAACACCGAGCGCTACGCCGAGGTCATCGCGGGCTTCAACGACACCCCTGCCAACCTGCTGGCCGCCATCGAGCGCGACGAGTCTGAGATCTCACCATCCACCCTCTACGCCACAGCCTGCATCCAGGTGTGAATGAGCTGGCATTCACTTGACTTGGCAGTTACCGTTGAGGGAGTGTTCTGAAGATTTATTATTACTGTGGAATTTCTTGCATGTTTGTGTGCGACTTGCATTTTGCACGCACCACCTGAGAGTTGCCTTGGTCTGAGGGGGATGACTTCGATCGCGCCAGACCAAGATGAAGTCTAAAAATAAAAATAAAAAAATTATTATCTATTTTAAAAACGTAAAAGTCATTTAAAGAGCAAGATGGAAGACCTCGTTGTACCCACCTATTCATTGTCTTGTTTCTCTGCTTGCAGGAGGGCGTCCCCTTCATCAACGGCTCGCCCCAAAACACCTTTGTCCCGGGGCTGATCGACCTAGCAGTGGAGCACAACGTGATGATTGGGGGCGATGACTTCAAGTCGGGACAGACCAAGATGAAGTCGGTGCTGGTTGACTTCCTGGTGGGCGCCGGGATCAAGCCCACCTCTATTGTGAGCTACAACCACTTGGGCAACAACGACGGCATGAACCTGTCTGCGCCACAGACCTTCCGGTCCAAGGAGATCTCGAAATCCAACGTGGTGAGTAAAAATGGGTGGGGAGGGCGGTAGGTGAGGTGTGGGGGACCAGCGCGTACGGTGTGGTGTGGTATTTGAGGTGTATTTATGGTTGGGGCGGGGATTTAGCCCACCTAGATCGTGAGCTACAACCACCTGGGGAACAACGACGGCATGAACCTGTCGGCGCCACAGACCTTCCGGTCAAAGGAGATCTTCAAGTCCAACGTGGTGAGTGGGGGTGCGGGTGGGGGTGGCGGTAGGTGAGGTGGGGGGACCAGCGCGGAGCTGCGGTGTTGTATGTGGGGTGAGTTTTAATTGGTGCGGGTGGGTGGGCGAGGTTGGGGTGGAGGGAAGAGCATGTGCACTTTGATGAGCGTATTTTGTGGTGTGGTCCTATGCTTCAAATATGCGCCCGACATATTGCCCTTGATCACACCAGTGGTGTTCATCAAGGTTCTAATTTATCTTGGATCCTGATCCCTACACCCTACCAAAAACAACGCCAATCACCACTCCCCAACCTGCCTGCAGGTTGACGACATGGTTGCCTCCAACCCCCTGCTGTACGCCCCCGGCGAGCACCCAGACCACGTGGTGGTCATCAAGTACGTGCCCTACGTGGCGGACAGCAAGCGGGCAATGGATGAGTACACCAGCGAGATCTTCCTGGGCGGCCGCAGCACCATCGCCATGCACAACACGTGCGAGGACTCGCTGCTCGCTGCGCCCATCATCCTGGATCTGGTCATTCTGGCAGGTTAGTGGGGAAGACAACTCTGGGTTTAGGGAGTATCGCCACCGGCATTTAGGGCTGGGGTCAGGATTAATGCTATGGATGAGTACACCAGAGATTTTTCTTGGGGGGCCGCAGCACCATCGCCATGCACAACACGTGCGAGGACTCGCTGCTCACTGCGCCCATCATCCTGGATCTCGTCATCTTGGCAGGTGAGTGGGGGGGTAAAAAACTCTGGGTTTAGGTAGTGGCGGTTCTCAAGGTTGTGGCTATGGGTGAGTACACCGGCAAAGGGTTCCAGGGGGGCGCAGCACCATGGCCATGAACACAACACATGCAAGGGCTCGCTGATGGGTGCACCCATCATCCTGGATCTGGTCATTCTGGCAGGTGAGTGGCTTTGATACAGGTGTAGTGATGGGCTGAGTGCAAGTGATTGCAACATGGCTTGAAAGCGTTCCCTACTGAAGTCGATTGCAGGCGGCTGCCTGGAGCTATCAATTCATGTGAACAAATTAAGACAGATGATCATTTCCGTTTGTTGAGTTCTCATCAATTGTGGCTTAAGGGATCTGCCTTCACTGCACTTTATGGTAAAGCTTTGAAACATCTTGGGTAAAATCTTTACTAATGAAGTAACACGAAGGACTTCTAATGGTGAACGCTACTTCCACACCTTCCACCCACTGGCAGTGCTGCTGCCATGGCTCACCAAGGCTAAACAAATAAATCCATATTAATTTTATTCAAAGCATGATGTAGCAGGATTCTTACTCCCTACCCTTATGATTTCCAATCCCCCACCCCATCACCCGCAGAGCTGCTGACCCGCATCGAGCTCAAGCGCGACGGGGACGCCGACTTCCACACCTTCCACCTAGTGGCGGTGCTGCTGTCCTACCTCACGAAGGCTAAAAAAAGCCATACCCAGCATAGATACACCATATTTCAGCAGGAATTTTTCCCCCATCCCCTTCTGTATTAAATCCGCTTCCACCTCTCCCGCGCAGAGCTGCTGACCCGCATCGAGCTGAAGCGGGACGGGGACGCCGACTTCCACACCTTCCACCCAGTGGCGGTGCTGTTGTCCTACCTCACCAAGGCGCCCCTGGTGCCCTCCGGCACGCCGGTGGTCAACGCGCTGGCCAAGCAGCGCGCCATGATGGAGAATGTGTTCCGGGCCTGCATTGGGCTGCAGCCCGAGAACAACATGATGCTGGAGTTCAAGTAGGGGGCCTAAAGACGCCTCTTGGTGCCCTAAAGCATAGCAGTAGTCTTGTCAAGCAGAGGCCATGGTGGGGGGGGGTGCAGTGGTGTTCAGGGTGGGAACACTGTGTTGTTGGAATTCTAGTGAGGGGACTAGCAATGGGGGAGGGGGGGAGCGATTGAGGGAGGCAAGGGGAGGAGAGGGGCATGCAGGGGGGCAAGAGGAGGAGCAATGTCCTTTGTACTGTATTTTTACCCCGCCACATCAAAACGTCTAGACCTAGGCCGGCAGGGGGTAGGTGGCTGACTTTCGCGTGCAGGGGGTGCCGCGATCCCTGTTTTTGCATTCCCAGCACCGGTTTTTTTCACCCTTGCCCGGGCGTTTTTGGGTGAGATGGGGAGACTTTGTGTGCACTTTCTTTCGTCTTGCTGTGCATCCACATTTAGTGGCAAAGTTTGCTGTCGTGGAGGGACATGGGTGCATGATCTATATGGTACCTGGTCCACACACCAGACATTGGGTAGCACATGTGTTGTGCCATTCCAGGGTATGGATTTCCTTTATTGTCAAATTGTATTCAACATTCTTTCCATGGCAAGCCGGCGAAACATTTTGGTTGGATGGTGGCGCCATGAAAGTTTCTGTTCACTGGCGGGTATGCATTTTTTTTATAATTCACGTCAGATTGAGATTAGCTGGGCCAGACATTGTTCATCTGGCTAACCAGGGACACAGTGTTGCCGCACTGCATTAACAGTCTCACATTGGGTGCGGCAGCCGCAACAAGGGTTGTAACATAACCAGAATCTGGTGCATCTGAATGAGTCACGAGGTTAAACTAAGGTGACACGGCTTGTCACAATGGCATATGCATATTGACCAATGAAGTTGAAGTCACCAGTGCAAGCTTGCACACTGTGTAAAGGTTCAGAACTTAGGGCTTTCAAGGGCAAGCTTGTTGCCCCATGGCATGCAAAGCTGCAGACTAAAATAGAGTTGCGTCACTCGCGTGGGTGCCCCCATGCCATTGGCAATGCAAGCTGCACTGAGTGCACGCCCCCTGAGGCATCTCATTGAGTCACTGCCACGCGAGGGCCCCCCAGAATTCGAACTTCGTTCGGAAGAAGTTCTGGGGGGCCGTGGTCAGTGAGTTGTTAACCTTGGCTAGCCATGATGGCTGCAGCAAAGTTTATGAACATTGCCATGGCATGGTTTGCCATGGAATGTTCAATTGAAATTCATACATGAACACATGCATGCCAACGGCAGTACAGGAGTTTCTCATTAGAAAAAAAAACTCATGTCATGATCATTGATGACTCACCGTCACTGGCAGTCTGTCTGTTCACTGAATATATTAATGTATCATTGAGGGTCTGGCCGAATGTCAGTCATCTGATGATGCAACATTATCCTGCCAGTGGCAGCGGCAAAGAAATGGTAAGCAAGAAAGGAAAATGGCGCCTGTTCAGCAGCTGCTCGGCATGCCCGAGGCCCCCGCTAGGGCTTCCGAAACACGCCGTGCACAAACACGCGCCGCATGCCCTCCCCCTCCCGCTTCCTGTTGCGCACCAGCGCACAGGCGTAGCGGCACTCCACCACCTCCAGCCCCACCCCCGCCATGTGCGCCGCCACCTCCTCCACACTAAAATAATACGCCAGCGTGCCGTCGGAGCGCCGGTAGAGCCTGGGCGCCAGCCGCTGGACTGGCGGGAAGCGCAGCTGGGTCATGTCATATAGGCCGTAGTCGCGGAAAAGGAGAACCCCGCCTGGGCGCAGCGCCGCCTGCGCATTGCGCAGCATGCACTCCATGTCCTGTGGCGCCAGCGCCGAAAGCGTGAACACCAGCAGCAGCGCATCCGCCCCCGTGCCACGCATCTCCCACATGGGGTCATGTCCCACGCCAATGCCGCCCACCCCGCTCATGGCCTCAGGCCCCTCGCCGGCGCCGCTCATTTCATGCCCGCCGACATTCTCCACTCCACTGCAGCACCCCAACGCCGCGCCGTCTGCGGCAAACGCCCGCAGCCGCCCCGGCGCCATCCCGGCATCCCGCGCCGCATGCCGCAGCAGCTGTACCGCCTGCGGACTGACATCGCACACCGTGGCGCGGGCGGCGGGGTTGTGGAGGAGCACAGGCAGGATGGAGGCCCCGCACCCGCACCCGATTTCGGCGACGTGCAGCGGCGCGTGGCGTGCGGCGAGCTGCGGGAACTCAAGCAGGAGGTAGCGGCGGGTCTTGAAGAAGCGCGCGCCGCTGTGCTGCTGGTGGAATGCCTCCCAGCTGGTGTCAGCAGTTTGCTCTGCGCAGATTGTGGTGATGGTGGCGCTGGGTGTGGCATTGCAAGTGGTGCTGGGGTTTGCGCCATGAGGTGCATTGCGTCCCCCGCTGCTGCTGCTGCTACCAATCCCCTGGCTTGAGGCATTCATGCCCAGCAATGGGGACTGAGCTTCCAATGCCTGTTGCGCCACCAAGGGCTCGGCGATTGCAGCCCACTCCTCCCAGACAAAGTCTTGGTCATGGTACTCCCCTGCCAGCGTGCCTGCACCCGTTTCCCCGCCCCCTTGCGAGGGAGAAACACCATCCCCAGGATGCTCATGCCCCATGCTGACTGGAGTGCCCTCCCTGGAAGGCTCATGTTCCCTGCTGGGTGAACCACCACCCCTGGGATGCCGCTGCTCCAAACATTCCTCCCCTTTTAAGGTGTGCCGCATGATTACACCCCCTGGAACAGGTGCCTGAGCTGCGTTGCCTCCGCTGCCATCTCCTCAGATGTGCGCACCACGCGCTCCCGGTCCAGGTCAAGCCTCTCACTCAGCCTGCAAGGGGGAGGTAACACATTTATTTCAAGTCCCTTGCTTGCACTGTCAGGGTGTCGAAATGCACATGAAGGCGATAAGTTTTGGGGTCAGCAGTTGGGGTTAGGGTTTGGGGTTTTCGAGCGCACTCAGGTAGGTGCTGCTCGTTGTCCTCTAGCGCCCCATACACCTCGTCATTGTTGACACTTTAGGGTTTATAATGCTAGTGTTTTACGGTTATAATGCTAGGGTTTGTGGTTTTGGCGCACTTCGGTAGTTCTTGCTCGTTGTCCTCCAGCGCCCCGTACACCTCGTCGTTGTTCTCAAAGTCGCCTGGCTTGCGCGGCAGGCAGTGGATATGCACGTGGGGTACGCTCTGGCCGGCTGCGCTGCCGTCCTGTATTGTGGATGGATGCGTTAGTCGGTGGGTGGTGAGTGGGTGTGGGCATGTCAGGATGTAACCCACAAATTGAGCCTGGACAGATCAGGTAGCCAGTGTGGCACTCCCAGGATGCATCTTTTTGGTGCCACAAGCTTGACTGCCCGGCTTACATTGTCCTCGCTTGAGTGCACAAGTGACTACTAAGTGAATGTGCACGTGACTGAGGGAAGGGCTGACGCACCTGGATGGCGAGGGTGAGTGACTGGGCGTGGTAGAACTTTTCTACCTTGGAGCCCACCCGCTGTGCTAGGCACCTGCAGGGCCCAGGACACAAAATAAGGTACTAGAAAGGTAATTGCACTGAAGTGAACTCCAATGGAAGCATTTTCCACCCACTCGCAAGTACATGCGTGTGCAAAGCGGAGTAGACTGACTGACCCTACACCTGCCATACTGAAAGCAGTGATAGAAAAGCCTGAAATATTGAGATGGGCTAAGATATACCCAGCCACCTGCTACACTGCTTCCAGAAGTGTTTGGTACTTTGCATGATGCATGCATACATTTTGATGCATGCATGTGCCAAAAACTCACCACAAGTCGCCCACCTCCTCTTGCGACAGCTGCTCAAACCGAGCGACTACTCGTTTTGGACTGATCAACACGTGCCCTGCAAAGCAACTGCAGTGCATTAGCCGCACAGTGCCCATTAGGCGCACACAAGCACAATGCTCCACAAGTTTCAACACTGTCCTACTCCCAAAGGGCTTGCAGAGTTGTTAGAATGACAACATTATACCGTTACCTGGAACTATAGGCTTCAGGTTGACGAAGGCAAAGGACAGTGGTGACTCTACAAACACCTCACTGCCACGAATGGTGTGTGGGCCAAAGGAAAAGGTCTCCTTGGACGCTGCGTGGGTAGCCGAGCTTTGAGCTGCGTTGATGACAGCCATGGGGCTCCTGACCACCCTATAATTAGGCCTTTGCAACAGCAGGCCACACCTCAGCGCTGTGGTGAGAGGCCTTGGGCAGCGTATTAACATGTAGGCACGATGGTGAGGGAATAGGGGATCAGAAGGCCTGGGTGGAGTGGGATGTGCTGGGTGAGCATGGGTTTGACCTGTTTGGCTGCAACCTACCAAAGCGTTCACGTTAATCAACTGGTGTTTCTTTCTTCCATCCCTCAGTTACCGTAAGTCTTTCCAAAGAGCGAGTGGTGATTTCCCGCCAATACACGGACCGCCGTTGTCCCACCGCTACCGCCGTCACCGCCGTTGACTTTTGACTTTGATTTTCCAACGAAAACAGTCAAAAGTCGCCTCTTTTAGCCTCGTTTGGGACAACAGCAGCAAAACAGCAAGGCAACGTTGGCTGCGTGAGCCTAGAGCTGGTCTGATGGTAGGCCATTCAGCTGGCTCGGTGCACTGAGCCTTTGGCGTCCCTATCGTTGACTGGAACGAGGGTTGCGAGTTGTCCCTTCCCAGAACGCACGAAAGCAACTACTTTGCTGGCGAGCCCAACACCCAGCGTGTGTGTTTAGTTGATACTCAAGCAAAGCCTTCTGTTGCTACCGTGCTCACTGTATCGTGGCTTTTGCGTTGAGGTGGTGGCCCATACTTGAGCTAGGCACCTCCCACTGGGGAGCACAGGAGACCTATCACGATGGAGAATATTAGGTGCGTTGGCAGCTGAACTGGGGCGAGGAATGTCTATTTCTGTGGACCAGAACTCAAGCTGTGGTTTGTACTCCGTTTTGCAGCGTGAGCATCCGGTTCAGGCCGCTGAATGAGCAGGAGAGTGACAAGGGTTCAGCCTGGCGAGTGGACACCAATAAGATCTTCCAGTGCAACCCTCTTACACGAGAAAGCGTGGTGGACAACCCGTACATGCTGGACAACGTGTTTGACGAGCACTGGAGCACAGCCAACGTGTATGAGCACACCACAGCAGACATCATAAAGAAGGTTGTGGGTGGCTTCAATGGCACTGTGTTTGCCTATGGCCAGACCAGCAGTGGCAAGACCCACACCATGCGTGGCACAGACGACGAGCCCGGCATCATCGTACTGGCCGTCAACGACATCTTCCAGCAGATTGAAAACCTGCAGGACAGGGAGTTCCTAGTCCGTGTGTCCTACACTGAGGTAAGCAGGGTGCTTTCCCTGCTTAAGACCACTACCTTGCCCCGAAACAGTATTTTAACAGTCTTGTGAGCCTGGATTGGCTCCCTGAATTTGACTGTCACATACCATGAAGTACTCTAGGTGAGGGCACAACCCTATCAGAAGTGACTGTGACAGGGTCAAGTCCACACAGCCCAACCCTGATAGGTGGGTACCCAGCTGAGGGCAGCAAGCTCCTTTCTTGCAGATCTACAACGAGGACATCAACGACCTGCTCGCCCCGGAAAACTCCAAGCTGCAGATACACGAGAGCGCAGAGAAGGGGGTGCACGTGGCAGGGCTGAGGGAGGAGATTGTGACCTCAGCGGAGCAAGTGCTGCAGCTGCTGCAGAATGGGGAGTCCCACCGGCACTTTGGGGAGACCAAGATGAACAAGACCAGTAGCAGGTCCCACACCCTCTTCAGGATGGTACGTCCAGAGCTACTCGAGGGAACCCTTGTGTCTACGCATAGAACCTAGTTGCACGCACTCCATAGAGCAAGATGAAAAGTCAGCCTTGCATTCATGGCGCCAAGGAGGGAAGTCCTCACCCTAGCCACAGCGCCTGACCAGCACTCTTCAGTCCGCGTCGCCCCATTGCAGTGCTGTTGTTGACACCGGCCCCCTGTTTGCGCCTGCAGGTGATAGAGTCCAGGAACCGCGACCAGTCAGCGGACCACGAAGCCCCTGGCGCAGTGTGGGTCTCCACGCTCACTCTGGTGGACCTTGCTGGCTCGGAGCGTATCGCTAAGACTGGTGCAGAGGGCGTGCGGATGAAGGAGGGGGCGTCCATCAACAAGTCCCTGCTCACCCTGGGGACAGTCATCAACAAGCTTAGCGAGGGGGTCCAGGTCCAAGGTAGGGTTGACGGCTGAGGGTTCAGGTTCATTTGCACCAGGTGGAGGATTGTATGCAGGCTTGCCAAGGGCAGGCACGTGGCGCCATTGCCGGTGGATGCATCCCACCCGTAGCACGCATGGTACTGGCACAGCATTCCACATGGGGCTGTACGCACACCAAAGCCCGCAACCCTGGTCCATGCCATGCATATTGAACATGGGAGAGGTGCACTTCCTAAAATTTGTCACTTGCTACTGGCGAGCTGGCTGCACAGTTCCCAACCCTGGCCGTGGTGCCGCAGGTGGACACATCCCCTATCGGGACAGCAAGCTCACGCGCATCCTGCAGCCCTCCCTGGGAGGCAACGCCAAGACCGCCATCATCTGCGCAGCCACCCCTGCAGTGCCCCACATTGATGAGACCCACAGCACGCTGCGGTTTGCCTGCCGTGCCAAGCGGGTGGTCAACAATGCGGTGGTGAACGAGGTGCTCTCCGACGCTGCCCTGCTGAGGAGGCAGGCCAAGGAGATTGAGCTGCTGCGCAGGCGCCTGTGCGAAAACGGGTGCGTCGGCAGTACTGATTGCCGTTTCACTTGCATGCATATAGCGGCACAGGCAGGTAGCAGCAACAGTTCACGCTGCGGGCCAAGCGGGTGGTCAGCTATGCGGTAGTGAATGAAGCCCAGCTCTCCGATGCTGCGCTGCTGAGGAGGCAGATAATTCACCCCCAATGCAATGCCAAATTACATGCCATGGCATGCAATTCCACTCCACATGCGTCGACAAAGCACTGGAATTTCATTACATTTTTGCTGGTTACAGGATGGGTGACATGATGGATGACATTGAGCACGATGTGGCCAACCTGCGTGCTGAACTGCTGCGCAAGGAGCAGGAGCACGAGCGGGTGCAGCTGCAGCTGGTGGCGGAGAAGGAGGAGAGGGAACGCGCGCAGCGCAAGGTAGGCACCACTGCATTTGCTATAAACACCGCACAGCGTTGATGCATTGGTGCCTTATGCTCACAGTCTTAGGTTTGGCTGGGGGGACGGGGCCCTGTTTATTGAAGTGCATAGCCGCTGGGCAAGGAGCACGAGCGGGTTGTGCTGCAGCTGGTGGCGGAGAAGAAGGAGAAGGTAAGCACCAGCACATTGCCACTGGCAGGGCATGGGGTTGCTTGGTGCACAGTCTAGGGTTTCAGTGGAGCATCCAGACCCTTGGCCACGTGATTTTAGAAGTGGTGGGGTGTATTCCCTCTCCTGTAGTGGTGGGGAGTTTTCATGCCATACGTGCAGCTGCATTGACTGCATGGGGCAAAGATTGGTGCGTTTTCTTGTTGACAGTGGGCTGTGGCTGCAGGTGGATGGCCTCACCCGGCTCATGCTGGAGGGCCAGTGGGAGGGCGCAGGCGCTGGCAAATCCAAGAAGGAGAGCCGCAGAGAAACCTGGTGCCCTGGGAAGCAAGGTATGTCTTTGTATATGCCCTAAATCGGAAGTGCAAAACCGAAAACCCTGAACCCCAAAATCCAAGGAGAGTAGCAGGGAGCCTGGTGCCCCGGGAAGCAAGGTGCGCACATGGCATTGGCAGCAATTGCACTGCTCGTGGGTGACACGAGGGGTGTAAAGGGGCATGGGGTGTAAAGGGGTAGTTCGTGTCTTGCAAGAATCACGCACCAGTCGCGACACAAGGTTGTCATGCGCTGCACAGCTATGTCTGTTTAGGACCCTTGCCCTGTGCTGCACTGTCAGTCTGGAGTTTAGGGATCCGGGTGCAAAGGCTGACGTGAGATGCACTGTGGTTGCAGATGCGCGGCCCGCCAAGCGGCCACTGCCCCCGATGATTGAGGGTCTGCTGGAAGGCGACGAGCCAAGCATGACCAATGCCACCGGATCCCCAGAACCACAACGCAGGCGCAGTGACCTAGGTGCGCTGGCTGCTAGAGCTGAGCAAATGCCTGTGCATATGGTGGTGGTGCACAGTTTTTGCCTATGCATGGATCGTAAATGCTAATAAGTAGCTGGGCACCGAATTAGCAGTCATATTGCGATAGAGTGGCCACGCACCATGTATAGACAATATGTTGACCTAATTCTTAGGTAACAAGTTCTCTCTACTCCTGTGCGGGTTTAAGCATCATGTGCGGATTTAAGCATGCTTTCGTGTGCCCTGCAGTCGTCCCTCTGTGCCATTCTGGCAAGAAGAACATGGCCGATGCGCCCGAGGCATCCGACCTCCAGGTCATGGTTTCTCAGCTTCAGGCACAGAACGGGTGCATGGAGCGTGAGCTTGACAACATGACCAGCATCGCACAGGAAACGGAGGAGCAGCTCAGGTGGGGAATGCTCATGGTTCAATGTTGGGTCCAGGGCTTTTTGGTGGACTCTGGGCTCTGTTCTGTGTGGCTACTACATACCACCATTTAAGAAAGTAGTATGGTGAAAGTGAACTTATATAGAAGACGATGAGAGTGCGGAAACGAGTATGGGGACTTTGAAATTGAGTACATGCACGCCAAATATTCCTTCTCAGCCCATTTGAAAATTGGCCATTTTAATTTTGAATACAGTAACTTCTGATTCATATCAAAACTGACTGGCGCAGGGCTGCGGAGGCCGAGCTGATGACCATGGCCGCTGAGAAGGAGCGCCTGGAGCGGGTTGCCTCCCAGCTTGAGGAGGCCAAGTGGCGCAACAGGCAGCTTGAGAAGGACCTGGGGGACAGCAGGGGGGCGGAGCAGGAGAAGGACAAGGTGGGCTTTACGTGTACATGACATCAAACCAATGTTACAGCGATTGCATACAATGCTCCACCTGGGTGACAGATACAAAAAGAACATGTAGAATGCCTCGGGTGTTGCCTTACGAAGCGGAATCAGGAGGTGCAGCAGGCCACAAACAGCATTGTACAACGGGATTATGAAAATGTGGCATTTGAATGCGCGCCTTCTCCTCCTCATGAATCCACTTGTGTTCCCGCAGGCTGTGTTGAGGCTGGAGGCGGAGCTGCAGGCGCTGCAGGAGTCCTCCACCAGGCGTGACCAGGAGATGCAGCAGGCCACAGACAGCATGCTGGCGGACAAGGCAGCGCTGAAGGAGCAGGTGCAGGTGGGTATCCATGGGGACCACGATCACAATCCACAGACCCACCGAATCTATGCGTGCTTGTCCTTCCTTGATTTCAGGAGGCCCACTTGATAAATTGCCCCTTTGCTGCTAGAACACCTGCTTGTGAAATCCTTGACATGCTGGGTACTGGGATACAAATGGTTGCCAGTTGGGACCTGCCTAGATAGAGGATGCAAGTATGAGTATTTCGATTAATATAAATCTAATACATATATGTGTTGATGTATTGGCAGGCGCTGAGCCAGGCAGTGGAGGAGCTCAAGGCAGGCAACGCTGAGTTGGAGCTAAAAAACAACAGGCTCAAGGAAAAGAAGGCAACCTTTAAGCAGGTGGGTCCTAGATAATTTTGAGATTATATTTTGAAAAAGAATTTATTCTTTCGACTGTGTTGCCAGCTGCTGTGCCTTTGAAAACGAAGCGTACCTGATTGCTTGTTTGGTTGGTGCAGGACATGGAGGCTATGGAGGCCAAGGTTCGCAGCAAGGCAGCAGACCTGGAGGGTGCAGTGCGGCGCGCAGAGGTGCGGGGTGCTAGGGCCTTTCTAGGGTTTCCTGTGCTCACACTGCAAAGTCTTATGGTACTGCCGGGCCCATCTGGCAGGCTTTAGGGTTTCCCTGTCTCCCTCGGGCTCGTGAAATACTTGTATCACACTGTGCACGGCTGTTAGTCAGTTTGTTACATGCACTCCCGCGGTATAGCAGTCCTCCATTTATTAGGCGGGCAGTCAGCCCATGTTGAGACATGTGTGCACACGCCGTGCAGGCGGTCGAGGAGAGGCTCCAGGAGTGCGAGACCAAGTGCCGCGACCTGTACGACGCCAACCAGCGCCTGGAGCACCATGTGCAGGTGAGAAATGGACTGCATAATTTGTCCAGTTATGCAGGTGTATTTAGGGTTTAGGGTTTAGCCAACTGGACATGCTGACCAGGCACTGGGGACCGTGCACATGCTGAGGAGAAAGGGGGTGCGCACCTGCAGCCACAATGCACAATTTTAGGGCTTAACATTTCACAGTGCGTATGTAATCCAACGTGTTAACAGTAATGACTGGAACTGTATTTTCATCTGATTATTTATCCATTTTTACGCTGATTTTCTTTGTGCCCCCAGGACCTTGAGAGCCGCAAGCGCGCCCCCTTGTACCAGAAGAAGCAGGAGGAGGAGCTGCGGGCGGTGGTGGAGAAGGCGCAGGAGGCAGACATACGTGCTGCGGAGGCGGAACTCAGGGCCAAGGAGGCAAAGGTGGGTTGCAGTGGAGGGTGTTGTGGAGGGGCCTGTCCAGTTTACCTGCATAAGGGGGTTCTTAGGTGCGCAAGAGAGGGCTGCCAAGATGCAAGATGCTATACCCCAAAAAATGAACCTAAATCTTGCAGGTGTTTACTGGGCGTGGGCGTTGGTTGCCAAGCTGCAAGAAACCCCTATACCTACCTAAAACCCCTACTCCTGCAGGTGGACACCGAGGCTGCGCGAAAGCGGGTTGCGGAGCTGGAGGAGCAGATCGAGAAGCTTCAGAAGGACCACGCCGACTATGCGCTGGACATGCAGTCCCAGGCGGAGCTGATGGCAGGCAAGGCGCAGGCCGAGCTGGAGAAGCTGCAGGTGAGCTTGGTGCAGGGTTTTCCAAATGCTTTTGGGGTTGTAGGGTGTAGGCGGAGCTGCAGGCTGTGCTGCAATCAGAAATTAGAGATGGATGAGCAAGAAATGAAGCTTCTGAACAAAATGGACTCTAGGGAAATGAGAAAAAAAGGGTAAAAAAGAAGGAATAATTTTAGAAGGCTTTTGCAATTTCAGTCAAAGAGTCCACTGCAGTGACTGGCGTGTTTGTCCCAGGCCGCTCATGCTGATGCGCTCCTGGCTGTGGAGGAGAAGGTGGCAGCCGCACAGGCCGAACTGGATGCCAAGCAGAGCTCGCTGGCTGAGTGCGAGTCAAGGGCTGCGGCACTGGGCGAGGAGCTGGCGCATGCCAGGGAGGAGCTGGCGCTGGTGAACGCAGTGCTCGGTAAGGGTGCAAAACCTACATCTACATCCCTGAGAGGGTACCATGTTAGGATGTACACCACCAATCACCCTGATTGATCACATAGATCATCCGCACGGTGGAACCCTTTAGGCGCCGATTTAGGTAAGGGGTCTACAGGTGTCCAAGCGGACATGTGGTTAATCTGGATTGGCCGTTTCAAAGCACTACACAGACACTACAAGCACTGATCCCTAATCCATGCATGCATATGACATGCCGCGTGTGGGCACAGGCGAGACCCAGGAGTGCGCCGACGAGGCTGTGCAGCGCATCCGGGACCTCGAGGAGGAGATGGTTGCGCAGAGGGACGCGCATGACCAGGCGGTGGCCGATGCAGCGGCAGCGGCCCAGCAGGCGGAGGCCCTGGCTGGGGAGCAGCTGGCGGCGCTTGGGACAGAGAAGGAAGCGGTGATTGGGGAATTGCGCCAGAAGCTGTCAGATGCAGGGGTAATTGCATGACCGCAATGCAAGTGCACAATCACAAATTTTATTATACAGTCATTATAATGGCAATCAATCTGCAAATTGCTGACATGCATCAGGGAGATTGTATCCCTAGCAACTCAAAAGTTGCACCAAGGTCCTTTTGCCGCCCCCACAGATGGCGGCCCAAACAGCTGCTGAAGCGCACACCCAGGCCCTCCAGGCCGCGAGCGCCGCCGCCGCCGAGGCCTCCGCCGCCGCCCAGTCTCGCTGCTCTGCGCTGCTGAGCGCCAAGCTGGGCCTGGAGCAGGAGAAGCTTGAGCTGCAGGCCAGGCTGGCGGAAGCGGCGGGCTACCTGAATGCCGGGGCGGACCTCAAGGAGTCAAGGTGGGGGGGTAGCTTTTGGTGGGGAGCTGTGAAGTGTTATCAGGTTTCAAAAAAAAGGAATGTATTAGATTAAAAAAAGAAATGCATTCGAATTACTTTTGCTGGTGTTGGGGCTGGGCAGCTCTTGAGCAGGAGAGGCTTGAGCTGCAGGCCAGGCTGGCTGAGGCTGCGTGCTACCTCAACGCGGGGGCGGACCTCAAGGAGTCGAGGTGGGTTCAATATGGCAATAATGAGTGTGCTGTAGAAATACTGCTAAAGGTGCTCCGGGATATGATAACACAAGTGGTAGGGTGGGTGGCGCCAAGCTGAACCTTCAACCCCTCGCTCAGAAGCCAACACCCGCAACTCTTGCCCCAATCCGCAGGCGCAAGCACAAGGAGGACGTTGCTCGGCTGACCTGCAGCTCAATACCTGCATTATCAACACTTTATGTTCTGCAAATGTCCCTAATTGCCAAACATAAACCCCATGCGCAGGGTAATTAATGCCCTCATGCCCAATGCCCTGAACTCTTAACCCCTTGCCGAGGCGCAAGCACAAGGACGATGTTGCGCGCCTGACCCTGCAGCTCCGCTGTAACAACCCTAGGCCTCATGCTGGTGTTCCTTAACCCTAAACATTGTCACCATGCCCAGGCGCAAGCACAAGGAGGACGTTGCGCGTCTGACCCTGCAGCTCAAGTCTGTGAGCACCAGCACCAAGGGGGGCGAAAAGGAGACGGACCGGCTGAAGAAGGAGCTGGAGAAGATGAGGTGGGTGGAGGGTGCTGAGGGTTTAGGGTTTTAATGTGTAGGGTTTAGGGTTTTCCCCCTGTGAGTACCAGGAGCAAGGGGGGCGAGAAGGAGACGGACAGGCTGAAGAAGGAGCTGGAGAAGATGAGGTGGGCATACTGTAGGGTTAAGGGTAATCTTACTCCAGCCCAGCTATTTATGCGAATAAGTATTTTCATTTCGCCTCCTCAGCATGCGAGGCTGCCTTAAAAATCCTGTACTAGTTAAAAAATAGACCGTATATCATTTGTGTAAATTTATGGCAAAGGCTAAATCAGCATATTATCATCGCTCTTCACAACTCACAAGTAAAATTTATTCCAGTTTGCCTGTTTTTTTTGCAGGGAGAAGCTCCAGGGCACTGAGGAGCGCCTGCGCGCCGCGGTCAAGGAGCGCAGCAACGCCCAGCTTGAGAAGGCAGGGGTGGAGCGCGAGCTCAAGGCGTTCAAGGGCCAGACAGACAAGCTGGCCAAGAACCTGGAGCGCAAGGACTCCATCTTTGAGAAAAAGTGAGTGCGGACCCTACATGGTCATACCCAAAACCTAAGGTGCCAAGTGTCAGGCAGACAGGCTGGCAAAGGACCTGGAGTGGGCCAGGGTTTAGGGTTCTTCCAAGCTCCACTCCAGGCCCTCCATGCGATAATGTGAGAGTACTACCTAAATAAATCCCTACAAAGTGCAAACCCTACCGCAAACCCTAGTCCATACCTAAACCCTAATGTACCTGCAGGCGCGAGAGCATCATGGTTGGCTTCAACCAGACCAAGGGCCAGGTGGCGCAGCTGGAGCAGGCGCTGAGGGGTGCCCAGCTGGACCTGGAGAAGACGCAGTTTGAGCTGGCAACCAGGGCAGGTGGGTGGTGTTGGCCGTGAATTCATGCGCCGGTGGAGGTGCTCTGGGGGCAACAGTGCGCACAATACCCAAGACAACAATGGACTAAAACCCTAATCCAAGCGGGCAGCCCAGCCCAGCCCTGAACCTTAAACGATCGTGTAAATTGGCCCAGGTGCGTATGAGCAGCTTGAGATTGAGCTTGAGGAGTCCAAGCGAGCAGGCGCTGAGCTGCTGCAGGAGCGGGATGAGCTGGCAGGGCAGGCTGCTGACCTGGAGGCACAGCTGGCAGACGCATCCGCACACATTGAGGAGGTGGGTGGTGGGCTGAATCTTGCCAGATCCGAATCTCCAAAATCTAAATGAACCCTGTGTCCCTTTTTATTGTTTTCTCTTGTGGAAAATGGAAAAAAAGGCTTGTTTCCGAAGGCAAAATTATCCATGCACTTCTCACAAAGAATATCACATAGTGAAGAGACTTTAGTAGCTTAGCTTCTGCTACTCTAGAGGGAAATGGCTCAGCGTACCTACCCAGACCAACTGTAAACCCTACCATACAAAACCCTCCCCCTCCCCAGCTGAGCGCCGCTCTGGCGAGCAAGGAGGCCGCGCTGGACCGGTTAGAGGCGCGCGCAGGGCAGCTGGAGGGCGAGCTGGCGACCCTGCGGGAGGAGCATGCGCGTGTGTGTGAGCAGGCGGGCCAGCTGGAGCAGGACCTTGAGGCCACTCGGGCCAGCCTTCAAGAGGTGCAGGTGGCGTGTGAAGCGGCAGAGGTGGGTGGCGTGCTTTGAACCTTGATGCTTCTATCCATGGTTAATTGGAGGTTATTGTGCGCAAAATCGTGCTCCGAACAGTGGTGGATAGAAATCGAAATATGATACAGATTTTGTGCTTACTTTATTTGGAAATGTACTAATTTCACTATTTTGTGTACAGCATGGCTGTAATGCCAAACGCAAACCTAAATTGCCATATTATCTTCTTTTAAGGATATTATCCATTAAAAAAATCTTACCTGTGCAGGCGCGCCTCCCCGAGATCGAGGAGCTCCAGAAGCAGCTGACCCAGACCACGGAGGAGATGAACGACCAGGCGTTCTCAGCCAACGAGGCCGCTGCCGCGGCTGCCCAAACCGAGTCCCAGCTGCGCCAGGAGGTGGCGGAGCTGCGGGAGGCGGGTGCTCAGGCACAGGTCAGTGGGTGCAGGGAGCCTAGATATAAAGAGAAAGAAAAGGAAAAAGTAGACGTTTGTCCTCCATGTAGCCAGATATGATGGTCAGGCAGCGCTGGTTGGGCCCTTTCTCTTTGGTGGCCCATTCCCTGCCACAGATTATGCGGACTCTTGTCCGCTTGTAGGTACATCTGCTGGTCAGGGAGCGCCAGGGCCCCTTTCTCTTTGTAGGTGGGTACTATTACCCGCCATAAAGTTTGCTTCATTTTGCAAAAGTAAGCTGATTTGAAAC
This sequence comes from Heterotrichella gracilis, assembly GCA_032358255.1. Taxonomy (NCBI): domain Eukaryota; class Xanthophyceae; order Tribonematales; family Xanthonemataceae; genus Heterotrichella; species Heterotrichella gracilis. Next base: position 27,459 of record JAULBX010027728.1, read on the forward strand.
AGCTCTGACTGGACTACTCTGGCAAGAATTAGAAGCAAAGTAAGGGCAGAATCAGAGCCAAATCTTACATGAAATACCTGCCCAAAGTAACCCAAATTTGCACTGTGCAGGTGGTCCAATTTTGCACTGTGGCCCAATTTTGCAGGTGGCCCAAAGTAACCCAATTTTGACACTGTGCAGGTGGCCCAGCGGGGCCTTGAGGAAGCAATGGAGGGGCTGCGGGGCGAGCTGCAGGGGGTGGAGCAGGCGCTGGCGGAGAAGGGGGAGTACCTGGTCCAGCTGGAAGGTGCGCACGCTAGGGTCTTGGGTCCTGGTAACCCCAAACCCTATATGTCAAACCCTGGCCACATGACCCATTTTCGGTGAAATTTCAGCTGGTTACAGCTGGAGACCCTGCGCCCATGGGCGCAAATGTCGGTAACTATCGAGCCATCACCTGGCTGCAAGGCCTTGGATATTCTGAGTTAGGGCCTGGAGCGGCTGCAAACCCCAACTGCACCATTCAGCCATCCCCTGTTGCTGCAAGCCCTCTAAGTACTCTAAGATAGGGTCTGGATCGGCTGCAAACCCTAATTTGCTCGCTGCAGGCCACCTGAACGATACCGAATCCGACAACCTGGTCCTCAAGGCCAGCCTGGACGACGCAGCCAAGCGCGCGGGTGAGCAGCAGGCGGCCCTGGAGAGCTTACAGGCGGGATACCAGTCCCTGCAGGCGGAGCACGCTGAGCAGTGTGCACTGCTTGCCGAGCGGGACGGGCAGCTGAGCGGCCTGCGGTGAGCGCGCAGGGGCTGGGTTAGCCATTTAAATGGAGTTTGTAAATGCATGTCGTACTGGCGATGCTTCCTCACCATGCTATACCATGCTTCAATCCATCGCCTGGCCTGCATGGTCAGGGACTGTGTATTTGACACCAACGATGCTCTACTCATCGCAGGGAGGAGATGGCAGCCGCGCAGCAGCAGCTACAAGACCTTGCGGGCCAGGCGGACCAGCTTCGCCAGGATGTTGCATCCAAGGAGCAGCAGCTGGAGGGCCTTGCTGAGCAGGCGGACCAGCTGCGGCAGGAGGCGGCAGCCAAGGAGTGCGAGCTCCAGGTATGCAAACGCATGCAGTATTATTGTATTGTTTGTGCTGTCATTACGAGAGTACAATGCTTATTTCTGGCAGTCACACTAAATGAGCTAACCCGGGCTCACAAGACTGTTGAAGGGACATTCAATTTTGTATTGAACAATAAGGAGGGGGAAAATTGGGAAAATGAGAAAGGGAATTTGTAGGGTGGCAGACTTGCTCTCTGAAAAAGATCACATTGAAGGGCAGGAAAGTGCTTTCATGTAAATTTTATTCATGCATTATACACCCTTTAATTTTGCTTACTTCTTCCACCCCTTGCCGCAGGCGCTGCAGGAGCACCTGTCTGGCGTGGAGCTCGCCCTGCACGAGGCCTGCTCCGCATCCGACGGCAGCCACCAGGCAGCGGCGCTGGCGCAGCGTGAGCTTCAGGAGGCGCAGGACCAGCTACAGGCAGCGGCACAGCAGCACGCACAGGTAGGCGCGCACAGTACTGTACTAGACAATCAATTTGGATGCAATTTGGGATGCAAGAAATATTTAAGTTATCAGGAGCCTGGCAAAGGCTAGGGAGGGTTTAGTATGTGCTTCCCCTCTGATGGCAGCCGCCAGCGGCGCAGGACCAGCTACAGGCAGCGGCCCAGCAGCACGCACTGGTGCGTTCCCCTGTGTGTACCCGCTCAAAATACTACTACCCATGGTGTGCCTACACATGGTGACAATTATTTCACGTTACGTCTTACATTTAGAGTGGCATTAGTGTGTTACTGTTACCAAGCAGTTCCATTTAAGGTCCCGTCAAGCCATCATTGAGCAATGTGATTTTCAGGAATTTAATTTGATTTCCTGGCTGTGCAGGTCCAAGCTGCCCTGGAGCAGGTCCATGCTGAGCTGGCGGCTGCCGAGGCCGGCCAGGTGGCGCTGCAGGGCACCGTGGATGAGTGGCAGGCCGCGACGCAGCAGGCACAGGTGGAGCGGGGGACCCTGGAAGCGCAGTGCGTGCAGCTGGAGGGGGAGCTGCAGGTAGGCTGTCTCAGTAATAATACCTTTGGTCAATGTGGTACATACGGATTTATTTTGTGATCAAATGTGGAGCTGTTGTAAGGCATAGAGTTTGCAAGCAAGCGGTATGCCGCATAAGAACGCAGTGCATCACAGCTGGTGTGGATCACTTACTGGATTACTTACCATCGGTTCACCCCAGTTTGTTTTGTTTTGCGCTTTTTGCTTGTTTTGAACAGTACTTACATGTGCCTATTTTTTACACTAAAAATATGCCTGCTATTTTGCAGGATGCGCGCGCGCAGCAGCAGGCCAGCCTGGACGAATGCAACGACCTTGACGCCAGGCTGGCAGAGGCGCAGGCGCTGGCCGCAGCGGCCGAGGAGGAGTGGGCGCAGCGGCAGCGCAAGATGCATGCGCAGCTGGAGCAGGTGGGTGGCGCAAGCGCGATGTACACGGGGTGCCAGCAGCAGGTGCAAGGCCATACCTGCACTCGCACGGGTATTAAGGGGACCACAGTCGCCGCACTTACTGTTGAGTAGGCAAAATTGTGGTAAAATAACTGCCAATATACCCATCTGCCCGCGGCGCCACCGCGGCCCTCGCAGCGAAATAACTGCACGCATGAGGGGGTTGTAATTTTCCAGCGTGGGGTGCACACAAAACCCTGGCAAGTGGAGTAGTAAAGCAAATGTGGTTGAGCGTGTGTGCCCCCCTGCGCAGGCCGTGGACTTGCTTGAGAGGGAACGGGAGAGGTGCGGGGAGGCGGAGGCCAAACTGGAGGAGGCTGCAGCTGCCCACCAGGCGGAGCTGGCGCAAGCAAAGGTGTGCACCCTAAAACCCTATACCAGGTATATGTACCCCCGATGTGGTATTCAGTTAAGGGTTTCAGACTGTCTGAAACGTTCAGCCTCCTTCCATGAGCGTCTGGGTGGTAGAGGGTGTATGTCCAAAGCAAACTCAAAGCATCCATGTGTGAGCTGCAGCACCAAATGACCACCCTCAAAACCCTAATACCATACACCCTCCACCTGCAGGATGCTCTAGAGGCCTCCCAGGCGCAGGTGAACAGTGCGCGCGCCGAGGTTGAGTCGCTAGCGCACGAGCTGAGCGCCACCCAGCAGGATGCACTTGCGCTGCAGCAGCAGCAGGACAGGGCGGCAGGCGACATGGGGGCCATGCGCCGCAAGGTGGGGTGCAGAGAATGAAGTAGCTGGGTTTTAGGATTTAAGGTGTAGAGGGTAGCCATGGGGGCATACATGACGACGTACGGGTGTAAGGTTGAAGGCTCAGGGTCCCTACTAGGTTTGAGAGCCACCCAGCAGGATGCACTGGCGCTGCAGCAGCAGCAGGATAGGGCGGCTGGCGACATGGGGGCCATGCGCCGCAAGGTGGGGTGCAGGGCGTAGGGTTCAGGGTGTAGAGTTTGGGCATGCTGGGGTGTAGGTTTTGACGGCCTAGACTGAGGACCGCTCAGCAAGATGCCCTGGCGCTGTAGCAGCAGCAGTAGGATCGGGCTGTGGGGGTAATGGGGGACATGCGCCACAAGGGGGGGTGCAGGAATCAATTTTCTTGTAGAGTGTAGCCATGGGGCATCAATGATGAAATGTGGTGTAGGGTTGAAGTTTCAGGATCAGGTATGAGTGCCACCCAGGGCGGCTGGCGACCTGGGGACATGCGACGCTAGGTGGGGTGCAGGGTTTAGACAAGAAACATATATACCTATGTACCTATTTGAGGTCATGGAGCTGAAAACCCACACTGGAGCAGTTGTCGTGAATTTTCTGACAAGGAATTTATATATTTCCCCCCTCTAGGTTGCTGACCTAGAGCAGCGGCTGGCAGACGCCACTCTGCAGCTGGACCGCGCCCTGGAGCGCCACACAGCAGATGCGGGCGAGCTGCGAGCCCAGCTGGACCAGGAGCGGCGGCGGTGTGCGGCTGCAAGGGGGGAGTTGGAGGTGATGAAGGCGGGGGCCGGGAGCACGCGGGATGCTGCGGTGGCTGCGCTGAAGGTAAGGGGCGGTGTGTGTGTGTTTGAAGAAGTGGGGAGTACTTGGTGCTGCGGTGGGGGGCATTGTGGATTAACCTGTGCATGGTGTGGAGCATCACCAGCTTCCAGGCGCTGTGCAACTGGTTCAACACGTCATCCCTCCACCGCAAGTTACCATGCAGGTGGCTGTCATGAATATGAGGGTTTTGTGTGACGGGTGAGGGGTGGGGGCTGAGAAAGTACCAAGGATGCCCTCTCAACCCCCTCGCTTTCTCCCCACAGGAGGAGTATGAGGCTGCACTGGCGGATGCGCGTGCACGCACCGCCTCCGCCACCACCCAGCTCCAGGCGCTGCAGCAGGAGGCGCGCACCGCCAGCCAGCAGGCACATGAGGAGCTCAAGCAGGCAGCTGCGAGGCAGGCAGAGGAGTTGAGGCAGGCGGAGGCCAAGCAAGCGGGGTTGAAGCAACAGGCGGAGGCGGCGGCAGCTAGCTTGAAGGCGGTGCGGGAGGACAACGCGCGGTTGCAGGTGGGTGGGAGCCCTGTGTCCATGCCAGGCTTTGAAATCCTTAGTCAGACAACCGAAGAGAGTTGTGAATGATTTCAAGGAGCATTCCTAAGCAGATGGGAACCCAGCACCTTTTGTTTTCTTCTTCTTCGTTTTGCCATGATATGTCAACATTGCCATGCCTGCAGGCCGAGCTGCGGACTGCATCGGACAGGCTGGCGGCAGAGGCCAAAGAAAGGGAGTTGGCCCAGCAGGGCGCCGCCATGGCTGCCCAGCTTCAGACCACCCTTGAGAGGGAGAGGGCGGCCGCCGCCACCCAGGTGCAGCGCCTCAAGGCTGAGGTGGCGCAGGCTATGCGCACGCGCAAGGACTACACCGAGTCGGATGTGAGTGGCTGCGGTGGTGTATGGGTGGCAGGGCATAATAATTGCCCTTTACAAGAGACCATGTCATTCGTTTATCATACGTTATTATTGATTTATCATGCGTGCATTTTCTTTTATTTTGACTGGTTAAAAGCACATATAATTTAGCCATTTGCCCACCGTATCCCACCCCCCATGCAGGCGTTCAAGGTGAAGGAGCTTGCTGACCGCCAGATTGCGGCCATGAACTCGCGCATCCTGCAGCTTGAGAGCCGCCTCAACAGCCTGGCCACCGAAAAGGCGGCGCTGCAGGCGGCGCTAGACAGGGGGGTGGCGCAGGGCACGGGGGATGCGGTGAGCACCAAATATGAATGAAAAAAAGCTCAAATACATATAAAAGATATAGGTTCACCAAAACCCGCTGAGCAGGCAATGGCCATGCGGTTGCAAGCGAAACCTGCCGTTTATCCTCAAATACTCACCCTGCACCCTACACTAAGGGTGCAGGCCCTGGCGACGCTGGTGCGGGCTTTGGAAGCAGAGATACGCAAGAACAGGAGGCGGGAAGAGAAGCTCCCTATAACCTGGCTGAAAACCTAGAGCATAACCTGACGCCGGTAGAGGCTGCATTACCCTAATCGCTACCCTAATCCGCTGCACAGGCCCTGGCAATGCGCGTCCAGACCCTGGAGGCGGAGGTGCGCAAGGGCAAGCGGCGGGAGGAGAAGCTGCAGGCGCTGCAGTACAGGCTGCGGGAGGATGTGCGCGCGGGTGGGGGCGACCTGGCTGCGTTCGACCGCGGCAAGGACATGCGGGCGCTGGAGTATGAGATGGACTTTGCTGCCAACAGGGCGGCCAGGGACAAGCAGGTGGGTGGTGTTGAGAGGCGGGGTGGCGTGTGTATTGATTAATGTTGCATAAAATTGTATACCGCAGTCAATTACCCTGCAAATGCTTGTACTATTGTGTGCTTAAATTCTCAGCTCAATTTAAAAATATTTTCTACTATTTATGGTGTACTTGCGTGCTCTTGCAGGTGCTGATTGCCCACAGCTTGAGAAAATGTCAAATCTTGCAGCAAAATAATTACCATTTTTTTAAGGTTTCTGTGCAGGCGCTCCGCGGGGGAGCTGACCTCCCCAACTAGACAAAATGACCTTGAAACAAGATAATTGAATCAACAGGCTTGTTTTTGTTTTTGTGCAGGCGCTGCGCAAGCGTGTGCGGGAGCTGACCGTGCACAGCTTGAAAAAACGACCTTGCAAATTTAAATGAATTAATTTTTAAAGAATGGTGTTTTCGTGCAGGCATTGCGGGAGCGCGTGCAGGAGCTGACCGCGCACAACCAGCAGCTGGCGGGGGAGGTGGCCAGCCTCAAGGTGGCGCACAGCGCAAAGCCGCCACGCGCGCCACATGGTCTTGCACTGGCGGACAAGGAGAATGTGCGGGTGTAGGGATGGTTCCACAGCGACATCGCTGGCCCTGGCAACGCTGGAGCCATACAGTCCACTGGATGCTGTGTACTCTCCTCCCATTTTCCCCTTGAGGATCGTCCACAGCCAGCAGCCACCAGGGGAGGTGGGCGAATATAAAGGAGAAATTAAGAAAACAGTCCATTGTTTATACCAGGACTACTGCGCAGCACTGAGGGCCAACGGGGGTGGGAGGGTTTAGGCTAGGGTTTCAGTTTGGGCTGGAACAACGCCGTGGTCCACTGCAATGACGCTATGAATGCTCCTTGGAGCCACACGCGAGTCATTGGATGATATGTTTGCGGTTTATACTCCGCCCCCTCTCTAAGCCACTTGAATTTTAGGCCGGCGGCTTGCGGGGTTAGTAGTGATCATTACTAGCAGGCGCATCTGCCCAAGCCCAGGGATCTGGTAGCGCTGCAGCAACCTGCAATCATTGCATTATTGCCCACCCCCTTCAATCTCAATTGATGACGTTGATTTGATGTAGTGCGTTTTCTTTTTTGCTTACTTTCAAAGGGGGTGGGGCACTGTCCCCTGTTATTGCCTTCCTTCCAGAACCGTGCCACTAGGGGGGCCTGTGATTTACTCTGCACCTTTGGCCTGGCCAGTACGTGATTGCCCTGGCACTCTCTAGCTTTTGTCTAGGTTAAGCAGTTGTCTAGGTCCATCTCCTGAGCCGTGCAGGTGGCGCCTTTGCGTTGCTCAGAGGTGTTTTGTGGCATAACAGGCGCATTAGTCTGCGCACAAAATGCCGGGTTT
>JAULBX010027739.1:0-34513 GCA_032358255.1 Heterotrichella gracilis
TCTGTAGTGCTTAGTACGCTTACTACTATGTGCTCCCGTGTGGTCTGTAACCTTTGACATGGACAGCATGCGGTGATTCTACAACCCCTGCTGGTTGGATACGAGTGGTGCCGTATCAGGGGCAACTCGCAGGCGAGGCTTTCAACCGGTGTAGTACAGTAGGTACTACCTAATGCTCATGAGAATTGAGCTTTTCAATATATCATATATGATATATCTCAAGCTTTTGAGGCCCATTCCCAAGATCATCAAGGAACATGCTACCTGTAGCAATTTCAATTTGACCACCCTGACCACAAAAATGCTCATTCTTGGTTTTAAGGAATTAGTGTGCTATATTCATGTATACTTGGCAGTAAGGAGTTGCTATCTCAATAATTGGGTGCTCCATTCACGTAGTAAGCAGATTGCTCCATTCACTTACTGATGGTAAGCAGTTGCACAGGGATGGTTCACAATTGTGCTCAAGCGTTGGATGATTATTGCCTTTCGATAGTGTGAAGCAAAGAACAGGTGTCTCGGTCAATTTTGACCTGAGCCCTCCGAGGGGCATATCAACCAGCCAGCTATGAAACTTGTGTTAACAGTGTGTCATTCGCTCTGCACTGCACTAGTATGACAACCAGCCCGTTTAAACCGTTGCAAAGAAAAAATCAGAGGTTTGAACCTAAGAACAGCTAGAAAGCCCTGCGAGCTCGCCTGTCGTGGCCGCCGGGGAGAAAGAAAGAAAGGGGACACAAAAAGGCGTAATTAGACGGCCACTAACTCACACCAGGCTGCCAAAATGAACTTTTGGTCCATAGGTCGTATACAAGCCTGGCAAGTGGTGCAACAACCAACATTGTGCACACATGGCCCACATTTTGAAACATTTTGCGCAAAATTAGCATGAAGCCAAACCTAGCAACTTGAATTTTGGATAAGCGGCTGCAGTGTTCAGTACAAACAATATAATGTATTCACCCTGGTTGATGGTTTTTGGGAGATGAGCTTCTGAATGTGCTTTATCATGAATCTGACGCAAGGTCAATGTAAATGGTAATGAGTATGGCTGGGAGCTTAAACCATCCAACACATACTCTGCAAACGCATTCTTAAGGTTGTTGATTCCAAAGGTTGTGTTCCCAATGTACATTGTTACGGAGCCTATTTTCTCGTAAGTCTTTAGAAACATTACCTCCAGCTGAGGTGTACTGCTGAAATTGACAAGAAAAGCAATGGCATGCTGCCCGCTCTTGTCTAAAGTTTCCCCAATCCAACCAAGTTTTCCAGGCACATCAGCGCGGAATTCCCAGGCGCCTTGTTTGTACAATGCTGGAAAAGTCTGTAGAGATTGAGCTTCCAATGTTGTTCTCCATGTCCCTTCCTTTTCATCGTTGCCACACATTCTGTGGTTGAAGATATTGCCAAAGAACGGCTTTGGTTGTGCACATGGTTTTTCAACCAATGTGCCATTGTCTTTTGCCTGCTGTGCTGCTGTAACCATTTTAACAAACACATGATGAGCAACTTCTGCTACCAGTTGATGAGCGATGGGATCTGTTACAAGGGAAAACAATACCTTAGTACAAGGGTCGACAACTTCTTTCGTACTACCGTTTAGCAGTAACAATAAAAATGCAAGCGTATGCCATACATTCCACTGCGTCAATCAACCTACATGAAATGCCTGAACCAACCCCATACCATGTGGTTGACAAAGCAAGGTCATGCAGTTTGGTAATGTTCGGGTCGTCCGCCTGAACGTTGCGTGCTAATCAAGATGCTAGAACTCTAAACCACAACATAACATTATTGATTAGTACATGATACAATTGTAAAAGTACTTTGAAGACATGCTAACCTGGCTTCAAAGCTGGAAAGTAAATACTTCCTTACAATTGTAAAAGTAGATAAATTCCAATTTTTTACGGCGCATAGTTATGCGTGTTCAAGCAAAACGCCCGACATATGTTCGACAAGACACACTCCTAATCATGCTGTAACCATGCTATATTACAGACAATGCACATGCCATTGGGCGATGTGGTGTGTACTTTGGTAGGGCGCCATTACAATAAAATATGTGTCGTTACCCGTCGCTTGTTGACATAAGTATTGAACACACCCTCGGCACTATCACAATGCACAAAAATGTGGGAGATGTTGGTGGCAACAAAAGCTTAGGGCAGGCTAGGGACATCATTACCCATATATTGACGAGCGAGGTCTGGGTGGGTTGATTACGTCATTTGGTCTAATTTGATACATTTGAAATATAATATATACGGCATTATCCTGTGAGAGGGCCACGCCAGAGCCTGCAAAAGTCTGAAAACTGGCTTGTCAAAAGGGCGCGAGCGAGCAATTTTGCACAAGCACCGGACGGGAGTGACTTTGTTGGTGTCAGGCGTGTGTTTATGAAGTACATGAAGCTGGATAGTGGTTGCACGTGCACGCATCCGCTGTAAACAAAAACGCGGAACCCTTTGACTTTACTCAATTTATAACACAGTGTCGTTGCTGTGTCTTTGAGCGGACGTGGCCATGCGTGGGTGTGCTGTTGCGGTGCTTTGGGTATCGTCTGAACATGGGTGGCTTCTCTGGCTTCGAATGCATTAGGTGAGAGGGCGGGTTATCGGGTGAGGTTTGCAGTCAGGCGATCCCACAAGCGTGTAGTACTAGTGCAGTATTAAATGTGCAGGCGTTTTGGGTAGCGGGTACGGGCGGGTGTGGGCATGTTTCTGGACTAGCATTTCCCAATGTATTTTCCCAACATTTTAATTCCAAATTTTAATTCCAAATTTGCTGTGGGGTAATACCATTTGGGTTACTATAGAGATAAAGAAGCACTTCTTTGTGCAGCAGGTGGTAGCGGGTACGGAGCTGGGGGTGTTTAGTAATAGGGTTTGGGTGCATGCTGTTTGGGGTATAGTCCGTTTGGGTGCATGCTGTTCAGGGTTTTGAGTACAGGGTGTGGGTGCAAGCTGCCACTGGCAATCAACAATGATACACAAGGCAGTAGCGGGCAGGTAGTGGGCACACGAATTATGGCCGGTTATAGGTGGGTACAGCAGGGTGGAGTGGGTACGCGGGTGGCAGCAGACTGGGTGGTTGGCATGCAAGGAGAGTTCGCATGCATACATGCCTTTCAACCTTACCCAACTGCCCGACTTTACCAGCAAATAAGTGTGTCACCAGCACAACCACTCGTGAAGTAACACGTGCCAACGTTACCCACCTGGGTGCGACAAGCCGTTCCAGTAGCAGGGAAGAAGCTCCCTGGGTTTTGCTAACTCTGGCCACACAGCGTCTCGGTAGCTGGCAACTGCTATTCGATAATGCTTCAGGATAGGCAGGTCGTAATCTTGGATCTTCCACCAAGAGTTGCACCATGATACGCGTCTCGAAGGAATAGCGCCTGAGAAGTTCGCCAGCAAGTGCCCTTGGTCGGTGCTAGCACAGTGCGAGTTGCAATCACGACCGTTGTAAAGACAGGTCCGAAAAGTCTCCACGAATAGGATGGCAGGTCTATGAGCATAGTGGTCCTTGGCACGTAAGCTCTGAAGCACGAAGTCAAGGTCCCGAGTCTGCGCACAACACAAGTTGTCTTTATGGACGCCGAACAACATGCATGGGAATTAAGTAGCAAGGTACAATACAAAATTACTCAACAGCACCCCCCTCCCCTGATCTTACCATATCAGCAGGTCGTGTATACGCCTGGCTGTTTACCACTAGGTCAACGACAACCACGTCAGCTTGCAGCCTATGCAGATCGCCATGCCGAAGCCATGTTTCAAGGCTCCAAGACCGGTGGGCGAGGTTCACAACACTGATATTTGCGAGTGGATATTTCTCGTGTAGCATGCCCTGTAAGCGGGCGGGCCAAGCACAGTCCTTGTTACAGGACGACCCACCCCCCGCTTTGTTAGCTAAACCACATCCGGCTGTCATGGATCCGCCAATCACGACAACTTGAACGGCGGCTGTAGAGGAAGTGTTTAGAGTGCGCCCCAAACGCCTCCATTCACATGTGTTTCCTGGGGTGAAAGCTTTTGCAAGGTCTGCAGGCTTGAGAGGCTCGGGGTTGGCTGTGCTGAAGGCTTGCTCGCACCAACCAATTGTTTTTGAATCCCCTTCACCCGCAGTACAGTTGCTCAAAAACCGATCAGGTCCCGTCTGCGTCTGGACAACAACAAAGCCAAAAATCTGCAACCCAAATAAAGCAAGCTTTATGAGAAGGTGATGCCTGTGGAATGAAGCCACCATGCCTGTGGAAGGAAGCCACCAATGGCAGAACAGGCTGCAAAGGAGCTAAATGTGCGCGGACGGTTGCCAAGGGTGGAGGTATCGATGCAATAAATAGGGAACCACCCGGTTATGCTACCAGTTCTTGCCGAACTTGTGCCATCTCTGGTTGCCAAAGGCGGTTTGTGGTATAATGTGCTTGAATGTGCTTGAACAGGTGTCCCCAGTCGAGGGGATGTGCTCTTAGGGCACCACCAGAGCAGCCAGCGGCCGTGCTGAGGCAGACTACTACGGTGTGCTTTTCTTATGTAGAAAACTGGCCCAGTTGTGACATAAGATGTGACATGTTGGGTTACACAGCAACAGCTGAATATTTTTTCCCAGCTGCCTCGTGGGTTTAATCAGCCAATATGCATGCGTGCATAGCCGTGCCCGCTGGTGGCTGGGAATGCCTCCAGTGGTGGTGCACTGGTAATTTTCATAGACTGGTTATGGCTGTATCTACACTCTGATTTGAATCACCACCCACAATTGCTGTCTGGGTGCCCAATAGTAAAGTATAAATGACCATATTTATTCATTTAGGCGATGCATGTCTCGATTGGCGAGCGCTGCGGGGCCCTATGCACCACCTCTGCTACCTTCTGGCACTGCACAAGCCACAGAGTAAGATTTTTTGGCCACACAGATGAGTTTCATGATGGCCAGCGCTGTCAAAAACTCTTCCGAAGTGGCAAGCTTCGGGGTGGTGCCGGGAATCGCATGGTGCAATTAAAGGGTATATGCCAAAATGCCGAGGCACATAAATGGTATACCACTGAAGCATACAACATAAAAAAAATCATGATTTTGTAATGATTTTGAACCTGCAATATTGGTGCATATAGTGAGCATCTCCAGTGTTCATGCATGCATACAAATGCTGTGGCGGTACACAGGGTCCCTGGCGTTGTATGGTCACTTTTAAGTAATCATGAGATGGCTAACAGCATTGTATGAGAAATTATACGAGATGCCTAGGAAGACCCACGTGTCCATAACGCGTATGTTGGTCTGCCAGTGGCCAATTACACCCAGCTTGAGCTGCACTTGTTGAACGTTGTACAACTGTGCGCTTGGTTGGCGTCGCTGCGATTGATCATTATGGCAAAAGACTGCAGCTTGCGTGGCCTTGAAAATCCCATCCATCACAAGCAGCTGAAAGTTTTGACTGTCAGTGAGTACCTGGGGACCGGGTCCATGGTGCACCCATGTAAAGAGGTCACCAAGGCCCAGGAAAAAGAATGAAAAGACAGCCTCATTGTTGCAATAAGTAACTTGGCAAACTTGGTCATATGCGACCCCAAAACCCCCTAGATCCCTGGGAAAAGCATGGCCATGCCAACTAGGTGAATGCCTATAGGCGACCTAAGTAACAAGGCCCCCCACCGGTAGCGCGGAGCCCATAATGCATATTGGGTGTATGGCATTAAGGCATGACACTCAAAGACTAAATTCAATCCACTGCTCACACATACATCAGCGTGTGGGAACATGGCTCGAGGTCAATACCATGCAAGCCTGCAAGCCAGCCCACCACACACCAGCTACTGAGCAGCTAGTTGCAGCGCATGTGGCAGCACTCCCTTCTGAATACTCAGTCTAGTAGCTCACAGTTCTCACACACACAGTGATGGAAGTGATCTGATCATTCACAGTGGCGCATGATGGAAGTGACCTGATCCTCGACAGTGGCGCATGATGGAAACGATCTGATCTGATCACCGACTCATCGACAGGGCGCATCATGTTACAGCGTCCACCCAAGTCCCAGTGGAGGCAGCGTGATCTCCAGCGAAGTTTATCTGCCAGCTGAGCTGTCGCCTTGTGCTGACTTGGCCAACAGGTCATGCGCCGTCTCCAACGCCTTGCGGAATGAGATGGTTGTCTCCGCCAGCTGCACACAGGGCACCACAACGGTTACTTTGGGTTTGGGGTTTGGGGTTTAGGGTTTAGGAGTAGGAGTACAGCTGTATGGATCGGGAATGAGATGGTCATCAGCGCCAGCCGCACACACGTCACCACAACGATAAATTTCGGTTTAGGGTTCAGGGTTTGGGGTTTAGGGTTGAGATGATTGCGTGCATGGTTGTATTCAGTACCAAGGTGAAGGCATATCTGATTGACTGTCCACTAGCTTGTAACCAGCAGGTGTATTTTACTACATGTACAACATTGATATAACTGAGTGAGCCCATAGCAGCTGTCCTCATGCACACATAAACAGCGGGATCGCAACCCCATGGCCCGCAACGATCATGCAAAATCTCTTTCCAACTTGATGCATCCGGTAGCAAGCCATGACTTCTTCCATCAGGACCAAAGAACCCCCCCACAACACCCCTCACAGTATGTTGCAACCATACCTGTGCTCGCAACGTCTTGTTTGTTACGTCTAGTTGCTTCAGCTTGCGCTCAGTCTTGGCCTGCTCATCCGCCATGGTGTTGACCGCTGACTTGAGTGTCGCGTTCTCCTTGCGCACCGTCCTGGCATCCTGCATTTAGGTTTTAGGGTTCAGTGACGCATTCTGCTCGCGCACAGTCCTGGCATCCTGTGTTTAGGGGCCAGGAGCTAGATGCTGGTTACGAGTTTTGATTGGAACCTGTTGGAACCGTACTGAGATCCTAGCAAAACCCTACCTCCTGCACCTGCACCAGCTCTATGTGCGCCTGCGCAGCGCAACGTCTACCAAACCCTATCACCCTCTGCCGTGTGCACCACCTGCGCCGCATCCTTGTGCACCGCATCCGCTTGGGAGGCTTCTCATTGCAACCCTCCTGAGCCCCTGTTAAAACCCTTTTAAAACCCCGCTTGAACCCCACCTCCTGCGCCTGCACCAGCTCCATGCGCGTCTTGCCCAGCGCAATGAGAACCCTACTGAAACCTTGTTAAAACCCTACCTCCTGCGCATACACCAGCTCCATGCGGGTCCTGCGCAGATTGGTGCGCTGCGTAGAATACCTTACCGGCACCCTACGAAAACCCTGTGATATCCAATTGGGAACCCTACCTCCTGCGCCTGCACCAGCTCCATGTGCCTCTTGCGCAGCGCAACAAGAACCCCACTGACACCCTATTACAGCCCTACCAAAACCCTACCAAAAACCACCTCCGCCTGCACCAGCTCCATGCGGTCTTGCGCAGCTCGTTCCGCTGCGCACAAACCCCTAATGAAACCCTACCAAAGCCCTACCTCCTGCGCCTGCACCAGCTCCATGCGCGTCTTGCGCAGCTCGTTGCGCTGCGTGGAGATGACCGCCTCGACCTCGTTGGCCCAGGCAAGCAGCTTGTGCTCTCGTGTGCTTCGGTTGCCGTTGCTCACCACAGACGCCCCGGGGTTGCCTTGCCTGAAGGAGGGAGGGTGCATGCAGGTGAGTGCTGAGTCTTGGAGGACGGCACGCTTCAAACGGTAGCAGCAATGCAAGTGTGGGATGCCTAAGGTGGGTGTTGCACTCATGTCATTCGAATGTTGCACTCATGTTATTCGAATGTTGCACTCATGTTATTCGAAAGTTGCACTCATGTTATCCGGTACCGCTTGTGGGACAGCTTGGTTTAAGCCTTGGTTTCAACTTTTGATTTGCATGTGCTTCTCAGTCCAAACTTAAACGTGTGAATGCCTCCCAGCTGGGTGAGCTTGTCCTTACAGGCCTTGAACCCCGCAACCCCACCCCTTAAAGCCCCCGCACCACGCACCAGTTGTCAAACACCTCCACCAGTGCCGGCTCGTCAAAGTTGAGCGCAAGCACACTGTTTAGGGTTAAGGGTTTATGATGTAGGGTTTAATACCACCCCGCAGCACCCACCAGTTGTCAAACACCTCCACCAATGCTGGCTCATCGTACTTGAGCGCCAGCACGCTGTTGTTGCCAGCCTGCCACGTCACAGCTTGCTTGCCGCCGCTGTCCACCTGCAGGCAAAGGGGAGGTGAGTACTGCTTAGGATTTAGGGTTCAGGGTTGGCCGCCTGCCACGTCACAGCCTGCTTGCCGCCGCTGTCCACCTGCAGGGGAATGGCAGGTGAGCACCGCTCACGGCTTAGGAACCCTAAACCCTATTCACTTGTACACATGCGACAGATGCGCTGTGCTCCATCATGTGACATGCCACAGGGTGAAGCACAGGGCAGGGTGGGGGCCTGCAAGTGCGGACTTACTAACAATCCATCTAATTTAGCTTATTGGCCTTTATACATATCCCAGGAGAAAATTTAGTTGTTTCTCCTGGGATCCCTGAGATTGAACTCCACCACAACCCCCGTTGCCAAACGGACATAAATGTCAAATAAAAATGTCAAACACGAGTGTAAAAAGTCCGCCGTAGCCTATGTACCATGCACGCGTTTCTAGTCCACTCACCAGCACGTATTTGTACTCCACCACAGACCCCGTGGGCACCTCCACGTCCACATTCCACATGTCCCCCTCGCTCCACACTAGCTCAGGGCCAGAAGCCAGGTTCCAATTGCCTGAGAGCAGGGGTACCGTTTGCCAGTGTTAATCAGGTTTTGCAAGCAGCTTATTGTCATCGTATCGTCCCTCACACAACCTCACATTTTAGCCCAACATAGTTGCATATGCAAATGAAAGGGGAAAGGAAAAGGGGGGAAAAGGTTGCATACCTATGGCTTCGTGCGAGCCCACCAGGCGCATGCGCTGCCCATACTGCGCATGGAAGTTGAGCCAGAACTTGACGCGCGCCAGTTTGGGGGTATACAGCGTGGACGCGTCAGTCAGCTGCATCTCAGCGAGCTGCTGGGAAGGAGTAGGGGTGGGGGCGAGGTAGGATTGGGACGCGGCTGGCTGGGGAGTAGGGGTAGATGTGGGGGTGGGGGCGAGGAAGGACTGGGACTGGGACGAGGCTGACTGGGGATCCACTCGGTCCCCGCGGCTGCCGAAGGATGTTTGGAAGGTGGGGGCAGCGGCCCGGGGCTGGCGGCGGGTGGGCATGGGAGTGGGGGCCGGGGCGGGGGTGGAGGGCGGCGTGGGTGCCACCGGCGCGGGCAGCGTGTGTGTGCGCGTGGGTGGGGGTGCTGGCGGGGTGTGTGTTGTTGCTGCGCTGGTTGTTGACACCGCGTGGTCGTGGACCAGGGTTGGCGGCGGCGGCGCCTGCTGTGGCGGGAATTGAATCTGAGACATCTGCGCCGGACACCATGCCTTGAACCATGTGCAACAGCAGCAAAGCAAGGTACGCATGCAACGCAGTGGGGCGTGCCTGAGTGAGGCATTTCTTGTGACACTTGAACACCAGTACACGATACCATTTCATTCCATTTCTTTCATTCAATTCCATTCACTTCATTTCATTTCAGTCACTTTCATTCTTCGTCATTCAACTTCCCTCCCCTTCAATTTACTTTGCAAGCACCCACCTGTCCAGGATTGACCGTGGCCGCGTGCCAGTCGCATATCCGCTGGGGCACCAAACCCTAAACCCTAACCCTTAAACAGCTTGAATTTGCCGAGTGCTTGTCAGCAGCCAGGCAAGCCAGTCAGAGTCAGCTGTGCAGGCGCCTTTGCATGAGGCGACAAGGCCGTTATTATCACAACTATACATTTCATGTCACTTATGTTTACTTTGCGCACACCCACCTGTCCAGGTTTTGCCGTGGCCGCGCGCCGGTCGCAAATCCGCTGCACAATGCTCTCCTTCAGCGACCCATTTCGTTCATTTCATTTGACTTCACTGGACTTCTCACTTCACTTCATTCCATTTCACTTCCCTCCTTCCCTTCCCTTCCCTTTACATGCCCCCACCTGTCCAGGTTTGGCCGTGGCTGCCCGCCTGTCGCGTATCCGCTGCAGTATGCTCTCCCTCAGCGACCCGTTTGATGGCGGGGTATACTGTTCCAGGGAGAGCGAGGTGTCCTGGGTATCCCGGGGTGGGGAGGAGGCACCATTGCTCAGGTGGTTGCTGCCAGCCTGGGGCCGCACCAACCTCGCTACAAACACGACAAGGAATAGGATTAGGGGCATTCCGAGGAATAGGGATAGGATTAGCGGCATTACGGGGATGAGGGATAAGGGAGGCTTGGAGGGATGGAGGTGCACCAGTGGAAGCAGTGCAGTGCTGGTAGTCCAATCAGTGCAGGGTTTTGTCCTGGCGCTTACCTGTCCTTGGGCGGGGGCGCATCGCTTGCAGCGCGCTGTGTTGGTGTTGCGATGGAGGCCCCGACCTCTGCCCTGTTGCCATTGGGTGGAAGGGCTTGTGCATGGGCACACCCATGGTGCCTTCCTTGGCTGGTGACCTGGAGGGGTAAATGAAGGGTAAAGAAAGGGTATAGGAAGGGTAAAGGCAGGGTACTTGTGACCTGGGAGGGCAAAGGAAGGGTAAAGGAAGGGTAAAGGTGTACCTTGCGCTGGTGACCTGGGAGGGCAAAGGAAGGGTGACTTTGGGCTGGGGACCTGAAAGGGTAAAGGAAGGGTATGATATGCTGGTGACCGCCTGGTGGGGTTCGGCGCGACAGCTGAGCCTTGTGGCTGTGCTATTGTGCTGTCAAGTTTTGAGATGCAAACACACTGACACGCTTGTGATGCGGCCTGTGGCCTAAAACGTTGGGGAGGTTCTTGCCCTATCAGCAAGGCCATAACTTCTGTGGGTGCTGTGGTGGTGCGGTGGGTGCTTTAAAAAGGTGTGTTTAGTGTAAGCAGTGATGAAGTGCATGGAAACCAGACAGCACGCAGGTCCTTCTAGACGCTTGGTGCCCACGAGACAAGAAAAGATGAGCCTGCCGGGCAAAAAGAAGTGCTGTTGCGTTCACAGGGCTTCTTGGTGCGTAAGATCTGGTCCACCTAGCCTATCTTGCACGCATGCCAAGCCAGAATGCGAAGCACCATCTCTGCTGTAAGCCCCAAACACAAGCCGGCGGGTGGCTTGGAAGCCTTCCTTGTAGTTTCAAAAGCAACAATTCCGCGATTAGGCACCACAAACCACCAAATTAAGGGGTGCAGGGGAAAACAGCAGGACCCAGGTGCATATATCCCAGGTGGCATGTCAATTTGAAGGACCCAGTGACTAATTGGTGTGTCATTTTGACACACAAGGTAGGCTTGTCTTGGGACTTGTCGCCAATGTAGCAAGACAAAACTTACTAGGGCGGCAAAGGGCAAAGGTAGAACTCACCGGACGCAGTGAAGGCGCTGATCAACGGTCCTAGGGTAGCTGGGAAGGACGAATGGCGTCCTTTGGGCGACACGCTGTGAAGGATCTGGTGATCCACGACAGCTTCGTGCCGAAACTGCTCCTTGGAACTCCCTTGTGAATTTGGTCGAGCTTGTCTGCGCCCGACTGACCGCAGATAACACAGCCGGGCCCTCTCAAGTGTGCAGCGAAGGTGGGCTGAAGTTAGTCACAGGGACTACCAAGGGTTGCACGAGTTCTCCAACCAGTGGCGTTATGACAGGGGTTTAAATACTGTAGACCAGGAAAGAAGCTATTGTCAACACGTTGGGACAAGCATGCATATCTTTCAGCCCCTGGATATCAGATCTGGAAATGCATGCATGTGTGGCGTCATGGGGTTAATTGTGCGCCGCATTGCCCAGCTACTGCACTTGAATGGGACCCTCTTTGCCAACGCAAACACCTAACACTGTACTTAGACAATGTGCAGCACGGCAGCGTTCTTACTGTACCCCAAGCCCCAATGACCGTCAATTGGTGCCAGGGCGGTAAAGGGTGGAGAGGTGACCTCCCCAGTGCCTGGCACCCCCACTACCGTAGGGCACTTTGACGGTAGACACTCCTGCCTAGCTGCACACATCTATCAGCTCTCGCTACACCCATATCAGATACAACCGGTATCACTGTATAGCAGGTTTGTAGCCTTGGCACTTGTACATGGACTCGGTAAAGCGCAGACATGTTGGGCACTGGGTTCACCGGTCTGGCATGTGCATCTTATCGGAAGCTTCAAGCCTTGTGCCTGGTTCGTGGCGCACATATTCTCCAGCCGGTCAGCAAAGCTCGTGCCCTTTATTGAACAATTATTGCTGGCAGGCTGCCCACCTATGCAGTCTGGAGCAGAGGTGCCGGAGTTTCGGAACCTTGATGGGTGCATGTTCCGTTAATTTTAAAAAAACATGTTCTTCCGATAGGGCCTAGCTTCTATATCACACCAAACAGCAAGACATAGATACCTCTATCAAGCCCTTGAGAGATGTCTGTCCGTGTTGGCTGGGCTCGAGGCCTTCCCCGCCCAGCGCTCAGATGCCATAAACCAGTGGCATCGCCTGCCATTCTCGCGCCAAAACCCAGGCCACCTGCTCGGAGCGACCCCCCCCACAGCCCCCACACCAGCGTGGTCCAAAGGCGCCATCAAAGAAGACCCCTCCAGCTCACTATGCACTCCACACCCCAAGGGCACCCGTCAAACAGCCAGCCATCGGAGGATGGTGACTCACCCACAACGCCAGCGCCACCCCATGTGCTCATAACCACTCTGTCCAACTCCCGCCTGAGCTGCCAGACCCTAGGCGAGACCCTAGGCGAGACCCCACCCACCCTCCAGCAGCAGCTCCTGGCCTCATTTGACTCGTTGGAGCCCCCTGATAGGCGAATCGAGTCGGCCGTCAACCTGTCTTTGGGAGGGAACGTGCTGCTGCTGTTTGCAAAGCTGTTTGCGTTTTCCATCTCGGGATCCCTGGCGGTTCTGGCCAGCCTCGCTGACAGCTTTGTGGACATCTTCAGCCAGGTGGGTGAACCTTATACCCTAAATCACAAACCCTAAATTCTGAACACCAGCAGCGTCTGGCAGCTTTGTGGACATCTTCAGCCAAAGGTGGGTGAACCCTAAACCCCAAACCCTAAACCCTAATTAGCTCGCTGGCGGTGCTGGCCAGCCTCGCTGACAGGTTTGTGGACATTTTCAGCTGAACCCTCAACCCTGAACACGGTCTTGGCCTGCGTCGCTGACAGCTTTGTGGACATGCATCGTCAGCCAGGTGGGTGAACCCTAAACCCTAAATCATAAACCCTAACCGCCTTCCGCCAGCTGGTGACACAACAGTATCGTGAACCCTAAACCCTACACGTACAAGTCTGAATATCAGCCAGTCATGTAGGTGATCCCTAAAACCTAGCCATACGTGTACGGCCATTGGCCAGCACCCAATCACCCTTGTCCGGCGCTCGTGTCTGGTGGGGCTACTCCCCAGTCCACCCCCCACAACCCGCCCTGCATCGCACCCCCTCAACCGCCCAGCTGCTGCAACGACAAGACCAAGTCAGCACTTGCGTATCCCAGGGTCTGACAAAGACAGATGCCAGCAGGCAAAAGCCAGTACCCTAAAGCTCTACCACCACAATATAAACAGCCCCACTATGGTGTGCAGGGTGTGATCAAGTTAGCTGACCGGCAGGCCAAGACCATTGACCCATGCTTCCCAGTGCGCACGGATTCTAAAATCTGATCCAAGTGTAATGGCCTGAATTTACCTCTATGATGCTGCTGAGGGTGACAAAACATTACAGACCAGCATGGCATGACAGTAACCTCTACACCCTCAACCACATCAGCACCTTTCATGTTGCAGGGTGTATCAAGGTAGCGGACCGGCAGGCCAAGACCATCGACCCCCGCTTCCCAGTGAGCAAGGACTTAGAAACCTGACATAAATTCAAAATGGCCTGAACCGTACACTACTGTGTTGCCGGGGGTGATACAAGATTACAGACCACCAGTAAAAAAGCCCTAAACACTACACCCTAAAACCACATCAACAACCGCCATTTTGCAGGGTGTGATCAAGGTAGCTGACCGGCAGGCCAAGACCATCGATCCCCGCTTCCCAGTGGGCAAGACCAGGCTGGAGACCGTGGCTGTCATCAGCTGTGCAGTGGTGATGAGCCTCAGTGCGGCGGCTGTCATCCAGTCCAGTGCGGGGCAGCTCTGGGAGGGCTGGGCTAAAGGTAAAGCCATGGCTGAGAGATGGTGGTTGTAAAAGACATGAGCACCCATGATCAGCGTCAGGACTGGTTGGCCACCATTTGCCACACTGGAAACAGTGTCAGTTAAGCCTTGGCTCCAGGAGTGGGATGAGGCATACCCGGACATGCTAACCTGGCTTCACAGCTGGAAAGCAAATATTTACTTACTTACCTACCCATGATCAGCTGCGATCAGCCACGATCACAGCAGCCATGATCAGCTGTGAGTGAGAGCATGATCAGCTGCGATCGGGTGCAATCGGCCTCTTATCAACTGCAATCTGCCTCTTATTATTTACATTGATGATGATGCAACTCATGGCTTGCAGGTACGGGTCCTGCCCCTTCTACCCTTCCTGCCCCATGCTTTGCAGGTGTGGTCCCCTCGCTGGATATGTCAGTGGTAGCGTATGCCATCCTGGGAGGCACCATTGGGCTCAAGGCCTGCCTCTACTGCCTGTGTGCGGCACTGAGCACCATCTCCGACACAGCAATGGCGCTGGCGGTATGTGAAGGGTTTAGGGGTCAGGGGTCAGGGGTCAGGGCTGAGCAGCTGTTGAAACCCCAAACCCTATACCTAGGTTCACGTAAAGTAGGGATAAGGTTCACGAAATAGGGTTGATGGGGAGTGTTGGGCCTCAGCACCACCTTTGATGCAGGCATAGCGCTGGCGGTATGTGAAGGGTTTAGGGTGTGAACTGCAGGTTTTTGTAGGGTTTGGGGTTTGGCGCTTAGCACTGTATCTGATACCTACGGCACTGGCGGTATGTGCAGAGCTGAAACCTGAGTCAACTTCTGAAATTCCACACAACAAACGCTCATCAAAGTTTGGTCATCACACTGGTTTTGGTCCCTGCGTATCTTACATAGATTACATTGAACCGCAGGTTGATCACATGAACGATATCCTGAGCAACATCATTGCAGTGGCAACCGCTGGTGTGGCCTCGCTGCACGTGGGGCTGTGGTGGGCAGACCCGTTGGGGGCGCTGCTCATCTCGGGCTACATCATCGCATCATGGACCATGATTGCCAAGCAGCAGGTGGGTTTGAATTCACATGCTTTCTGTGAACCATAGAACTGCGTGTAGAACAAGATGCGTGGAATTGGGAATAATGGGTGTGATTGTGGGGCAGCCTGTGGTGATGATGTTGTGGTGGCCGATCCTGTGGGTGTGGTGCTCATCTCTGGCTGCATTATCGCGTCGTGGACCATGATCGCAAAGCAGCAGGTGGGGTGAAAAGGGACTGGGTCCCATGGAACTGTGTGGTTGAGGAACAAGACACATGTCATTTGCAAGAGGGACATGCCAAGCAACCATGAACTGTTGAGTGTGGGGCAGCCTGCAGTGGGCGCACCCTGTGGGTTGTGCAGGTTGACACGATTGTGGGTGGGCCGCCCTGCCATGTAGCCAAATATAAATATATTATATCAAATAATGAAGCATATTGCGCATCTAACAGGGAGATGATTAGGCAAAGTAAGGCCTTGTGGCTGTATCATGGATCCCCAATGTCAGACATACGAGGGTGGAATGCTCTATCTCAATATATATATATGTAATGGAGGGTTGTGTTTGCAGATCGACAAGATCGTTGGCCGGGGCGCCCCCGAGGATTTTGTTGCTATGCTGGAGGCCATGGCGGGGGAGCACCATCCGCTGCTCACGGTGCGTAGGACTGCACCCTATAATAATACCGCTCTACCATGTGATGTTGTACCATGAGTTAATGTACTTTCCAAATGTGTACAGCAAATTATTGGGTTTAGAAACTAGGTCGCTGTTGGAAATGTCGGTAGGGGCATCCTGGGGATGATTTTGTTGCTATGCCGGACGCGATGGCGTGGGAGCACCACCCGGTGCTCGTTTAATACATTTAAGCACCATCCACTGCTCACGGAGCGCAACATCACACCCGTGGCCTGACCTTGCGCCCTGATGGTTTCCAAATGCTTACATTTCGACCCACTGAGTTCTTGATGGCGTTATCAAGGGGCAGCCGCTACCCTCTACCCTGAGGCACAAACCCTAAATTTACCCTGAATGCTGCCGCCTTGCAGGTTGACATTGTCAAGGCGTACCACTTTGGGCAGCGCTATCTGGTGGAGATTGAGGTGGTTCTGCCCCGTGAGATGACTGTGGAGCAGTCGCATGACATCGCACTGGCACTGCAACAACAGGTGAGGGGGGCAGTGGGAGTGAAAATGAGGGGGAAACAGGACTAGGGAAAAAGGGTGTCCTATTGTAGGGTTTATTTCGAGCGCCCTAAGGCTGACAGGGACCCAGGGCTAGTCGAGGTTGAGGTGGTTCTGCCCTGTGGAGCAGTCGCATGATATCGCACTGCAACAACAAGGTGAGGGGGCCAGGTGGAGGGCTAGATTGTGGGATAAGGGTCATAAGAAATTAGTGATGATTTTGGAACGGCTTGGTGCTGACTGAGAATATTATTTGCTTATTGTTGTTGGGTCCGCCCCATTTTTGAGGGGCTGGGGCGCGTCGGTCGGGCCTTTGTGATATGTGGACTATGAGCGGCATTGGCAGCCAAGTATTGCCAACACAATCGCCAATAGCCTGACCCATATTAAGATCGCAATACCCTGACCATTATTCATTGCCTGGCATGCGTCATCTCCAATGCCCTGCCTTACAACCCCGTGCGCGGCCATAGGTTAAGGGTCTTGAGCGCGTTGAGCGGTGCTCTGTGCACTTGGAACCTGAGCGCAGGCAGCAGCCAAATTGGCTTACCCAAATCCCAAAAACCTTGACTGCCTGTATGCACAGGCTGAGGGGCTCGGTGCATGTTTGCTGTAAGCGGCTTTTACAGCCGATCACTACCTAACTCCCAACACCCTACCTACACCCTTCGACTTATGTGGCCTGCGCCGTTCCCTATACCCTGCCCAATAACCCCCTGTGCGCCCACAGGTCGAGGGTCTTGAGCGCGTTGAGCGGTGCTTTGTGCACGTGGACTATGAGCGCAGGCAGCAGCCGGAGCACACGAGCGACAGAGCTATGCAGGCATCGGGGGACAACCTGCGCATCAACACCGCCAGCCTGGCATAAGCGCTGCTGTTCTTGGGCACAGGATTTCAGGGGACAGCCTGCGGATCAACACCGCCAGCCTGGCTTGAGCGCTTAGGGTTTAGTTGGGCACAGGGGTTAGTAGTTTGGAGATTTTAGTAGCACGAGCGATGAGGTTGGCTCGAGCGCTTTGGCTAGCCTGGCATGCGCACTGAGGCTGTAGGGCGCAGGTTTTTGTTTTGGAGGTTCCAACCCTGCTGGCATGGGTGCTCACGCTGTAGGGTTTCAGTAGCTTGAGGGGTTTAGGGTTTTGAAAGGGTTTTGAAGGGTTCGGCGCTGGTGGCCATTGGAAGCAACCTCTGGGCAGGGCTGGGAAGCTGGCTGTGTACTGCAGCACCCTAAGAAGGGTAGGGTTTTTTACTTGCAAGTGGGAGGATGATCACCCAAAGCACGATTTTTACTGTTCATGATCTGGAAGATGGTCACAGGGAGACTCCGTGAGTAGCATTGGCCATGGCCCACTGGTGTGGGTTGTGTGCAGGTATGCTGGCTCAAATGAGTTGAATAGGATGCATTTCAGCAGTTTCAAATAGTTCGGAACAGATTAGCAGTCAGGGTACCACAGCAGTTTGGGGCTTCAAGCCTTTTTTGGCCCCTAAAAGCGGTTTGAATGTTTTTCTTTGTGTGTAGGTCACCAAAGACCACGCGGGGTACGCGGGTGCTTTTTGTCCGCACTGCCAAATTTTCAAACAGTAAGCTATCTTTATCTGGTGCACGGAGATGTTTCTTTTATGTAGAGTCTGCTGCTGTATTTTTGGGAGGCAATACTTGGAACGCATGCAGGCTAAGGCCAGTTTTCATTGGTGTTTTTGGTTTTTGGTTAGATGCTGGTGGTTGGATGCTGACCGCCACTTGGGTGCAGGCGATGGAAAATGGGCAGGTGGTGGAACACTGCAATGTGGATGAAACTTTTTGAACTTTTTGAAACTATCTCGGATTTTGAATGATTACTTTTCCACATGGGTGGGTGGATATATGATTTGCCAGCTTTTCAAGCAAAATTCTGGCCACAAAGATTGGCAGTGTTTGAACGTTGGCAAAGATTGCTGCAACCCTTGACGCACAGCAGGATCCTCATTCCTCCATCCATGACAACTTGGCATGTACGGTACACTGGCAGTCATGACTACATGTAGTAACCGTATACACATGTAGTGTGATTGCCGGTCAGCGCCGGTTAATAACGGTTATACTATATGTTATGTGGCTTGTGCCATGACATGTGGCACATTGTGGCCAGCATGAGCCCCAAATAAATTTCTAGATATGTGGCCAGATGTGGCGTCAAGTTAACCCGGGGAAGGCCTTGGTTCAACAATTTACAGCCAGTATGGTACATCGCTGTTTTGTGTTGGCCGTGAAATGACGTCAACTTTCACTGTGAAGTCAAGTCCTCGGGTGCCATCTTGCTGGCTGTTGGATTTTATAAACCGAATATATTGGACAAATTCTGCGATCTTTTACGTGGCTACGTAGCATATACGTAGCAGATGTGTACGTTTACCTGTTACCCCGCTCCCACAAATGGCTTCGCGACGGCGGTCGTGAAGTTTTTCCGGGTGTCGCGAATAAGGGTGCACCGCAAGCCATGGGGCCAGCACATTCGGCACTGGCTTCGACTCACAAGCTGGTACCGCTAGCCCCCATGCCACCACCACCTACGGCATCGCCTGAAACACCACTCTCCACAACCACACGAGTACTCTAGAGATCAGCGCGGTTCTGCATGCACCAGCGCTCGCTAGGGTTTTCTAGCGATTCGGGGCGATTTGCCTCGCCTCTCAGCGGGCTCATGTCACAGCCTTGGATGCGCTCCACCATCACCCTCGTCCTCGCGCTGCTCGTATTACAGCCAGGAAACAGGGTGGGATTGGGTGTGGGATGTGCAGGATCGACCCATCGAGGTAGGGTATTAATTGGCGAGTTTATTTCCCCCTTTATCTTTCACTTTCTTTAAAACCTTCCAGGGTTTTGCTGGCTCAGGCTGGGGGCTGTAGAGAGAAGAGTTTTCAGACCCTCTGTCTAGACATGCCCACCATCCATGAAGTGTCCCCTCCACCCCATTCCACCCGAAACCAAGTGGGACAAGCAAGGTCGCAATTTGAAGGAGGAAACGAGTATGGCTTTCGAGTATACCTGATTAACTGGCGGATGCAGAAATCCTATGGGGAGAAAATTACAACGGATCAAACATACGGTCCATCTTGGTACATTTAATATTGCGGTTATAAAGCGCATTTACCTTGCCTTATATCTGCCTCGCAGGTCTAGGAGGGGGAATCCCTCCCCAAGGGTTTGTCGAGAGCGGCTTGCTGGTGCCTCAACGCAGGGCGCTCCAGGCTTCCAGCGGCCATGGGCGCCGACCACCACCACCACCCCCACCCTCGCTTCGACGTCCACCACCAAAGCTCAAACCCAGGCCACCACCAAAGCGTAAGCCCCGGCCACCACCAAAGCTTAAACCCCGACCACCACCACCAAAGCGCAAGCCCCACCCACCACCACCAGCCAAGCACACCCCCTCACCAGCAGCCAGGCACAACTCCCCCCCACCAGCCAAGCACAGTCCCCCCCCACCAGCCAGACACAGCTCCCCACCACCAGCCAGGCACAGTCCCCCCCCACCAGCCAGGCACAACCCTCCACCACCAGCCAGGCACAGCCCTCCCCCCTTCCCACCTAAGCGTTCGCGTCCACCCTTTCCTCCCCCTGCCCCTCCCCGTTTCTCCTCCCTCACACCCCCTGGCTACACACCTTTCGAAGACGCCCTGAGGGGCCTAAATGGGACGGGGGCACGGATGCGCACGGAGCTCAGCAGTTCCAAGGCCACGGGCCTAAATGCAACGTACGTCAATGCGCCCAATCCCTATCAACCGGGGCAGGGGCTGGGCCTGGATTTTAGGGGGAATTTCAGTGGGTATGGTGCAGTACCCTTGCTTGCTGTTCAAGGGGCGGAAAGGATATACGCGGTGGGGGTGAAATTGCAAAAAAGGCACCCCACAGATATCCCAGAGTTCAGCTACCGTGCTGAAATCCGTGGGGAGCGGCCCCCCCTACACTCAGAGTGCATCTATAAATGGTCGACATTTTTCCCGCCCGACTGGCAGCCCACCACCACCCCCTTCCAGGACATGTTCACAATCATCTCCCAATGGAAATTCTACCCTAGCACGATGAAGTACCATTTCGGGGGGCAGGGCAACTATTTGGTCCACCTTTTCCACGATTATGACCCCGCCACCGGCAACAGCATCCCCACCCCGGGATTTGGCCACCTGGCATTTGGGTTTTATTTCTACGACCCCAACGAGCCCACGCAGCAGCTGTCCTACGCCTACCATACTACAGTCCCTGATTTGGCCCCCCACATTGGAAAATGGCTGCATTTCCGCAAGGAGGTGAAGTGGACATGGGGCCCCTCCGCCTACCTACGATTTTATGTGAACGATGTGCTGGTGCTCATTTTGACCCAGCCAACCGTGCACCCAAATGCCTCAAATACGCGCCAGCCCTATTTCTCGCACGGCATCTACAAGGGGGTGGGGGGCGGGGGGTGGGGAAATGTGTCGGATTTGGTGACCGCGAGGTCCCTGTGGGTGGGGGGGTACCGCATGTATATGAAGGAGGGCCAACTTTCCTAGGAGGTGGCTGAGCAGCCTCTTATTTATATATTGAATTTATTAATTTCACTGCTGCTCATATATTGCGAGCATTTGCTATGTTTTTTCTTTTGGGGACCCAACAATGCCATTTGCCAGGCAGCCTGACAGCTTAGCGGGCACAAAGGACCAGGCACTGCGTTTTATTAGATTAACTATGCATATATTGAACAGGAATTAGGGTTGATAACTGGTACAAATGTTTGCGTCAAACCTGTAGCATTTGCAAGCTACTGTAACAGTAATAAATGTATTTGAACTATTTGGAAACTTGTGTCAGCAGGGTGGGTAGGTACCGCATGCCATGGCTTGAAGCGGGCATTTTAGAAAGGAAATTCCTAGAGGTTGACAAGAGTAACAACTTATCGATAGTAGATTGCACGATTCTTGAATCCTGGACTTTACCCTCCACCATACGCATGCACCACATGAGGTGTCTCACCTTGCGTTGGCCCTGCCGTGTTCTGTATATACCTCCGCGTTTCTGTCTCTGTTCCCCATCCTGCTTTTTTATCAGATGAGGTACACACCGCAAGAGCAAATGGGCCCAATTACCCCTGGGACCCGGAATGGCGCAATCGGGATCCCAGGGGTGGTCAACCAATTACTGATATCGCCGTCCTGTCAGGGGGCAGTGCAAACGTGACCCTAGCTTGTGGTGTGCCGCCGTGTGGGCCTTATTTATTTTTTCTTTATACTCAGAGATGTGACTTGAATGCATGTGCCATAACCCTAGACAAGGGTCAGCCTCACCGAGGTAAAAGGAATATGGATGCATTATAGGTGTCCGGGAGAAAGGCCGCAACGCTCTCCACTTGTTTGCATATTAGCCTTTGTGTAGCTCCTCTGGTTTGCTGGAACCCCTACGTTAGCTACAGCGTGCAGCTCTTTCCTATGCAAACCTGTGTTGCAGCCGGGTTGGTTCCATGTTGCAGTCAAGTAACACAGTTGACTCAAAGCACGCTTAGTTGCCAGCTCCTATATAATCAGCAAAATCGATGGTACCAACTCTCTTCAAACGCTATCAAAGTGTTCAAGTATGTGAACACTTTCCGTCCTTAGTTGCATGAGCGGGTTCTAGCCATGGGGAGGAAAAGGCGCCTCGCCCGGCGCACGAACCCCGCTGGAAAGGCCAGCAGGGCCAGGACGGAACCCCTGGCCTCGCCACGAACCAGCAATCAGCTTGGCGTATTGGACTGGGGAGGTCACGATACAGAGGAATACTACGGGGCAGACACGGACGACGAGTCTCAGGGAGGCCAGGAGGAGTATGCTCACGAGGACTTGGCGCTGGGTAACGTGCTGCTAGCACCTGAGGACCTCTTTTCCGACGCTCCTGGGGATGTCCTTTCCGACGCAGACGTTCGGGACAGGGGGGAGGGGGCTGCGCACTCCCACAGCCAGGTGTGTGTGTGTGCTGGGGGGGGGCGGGGGAGAGAAGGGAGGGTTTGGCATATGCATGCATACTCCATACTGGAGAGTGTTTGGTGGCCAAGCTTTGGTCACCTGCTCCAGGCCTATACTGGAGGCCGTGCTGCTGTTGAAAATGGTGTCATGCGCATACACCACCGTACCATACACACCACCAGCACCACCACACGCCATCACCACCACAAGACACCACCACCACTACGTGCACCACAACCACCACACACACCACCACACACCACCTATGCCGCATTAATCACCAGCACCAACACCACCACACACCAGCACCATCATTACACACCATCATCGCGTTCACCGCCACAAACACCACTACTTTGGGTTGCCGCCGGTGCACCCACACCAGCCACTCGACCCTAAACCCTAAACAAACGTGCAGGCCCCCCAGCCCTATCACCCCCATGCCCCTGGACAAGCCACTCTGACAGGCTTCGTACCAGACCACCGAGTTCTCATACTATTTGACCTGAATGGTAAGCTCAAACCCTAAACCCTAAACCACTTAACCCTAGACAGGCTTCACACCACACCACCGAGTGCCCATACTCTTTGACCTGAACAGTAAGCCTAATCCTAAAGGGTTCAAGGGCTTGCACAACTTAGGGTTTAGAGTTTATTTACACTAGACAAGCCCCACTGACAGACATCACACCAGATCACCGAGTGCTCATACTGTTTGACCTGAACGGTACGCTCAAACCCTTAACCCTTACACCCATAAAACTTTAAACCCTAGACAAGCTTACTCTGACGGGCTTCACACCAGACCCCCGAGTCCTCATACTGTTCGACCTGAACGGTAAGCTCAAACCCTAAACCCTAAATTATATAAGACCCTAGACCCTTAACCCTAGACGAGCGATCTGACAGGCTTCACACCAGACCACCGAAGTCCTCATACTGTTCGACCTGAATGGTAAATCCAGACCCTAAACCCTTAACAGTGCTGCGTGACCTGCGTGGTAAGCCATCACAGCCCTCCTGGGGAAAACAAGGTGCACACCCTAAAACTCTGAACCCTGACCAAACCACGTGGGTTGTTCCAGGTGTGCTGGTTCACACGAAGCGCACGATTCACACACGACGTGCACGAAAAACCCTAAACGTCAAAACCTAAACTCTGATTGAATCGTGTTCCAAGTGTGCTGGTGCCACGAGCGCAAGGTTCACATGCATTGTGTACCCTAACTCATTAATCCCAAACGTCAAACTCTGACCGAACCATGTTGCATGTCCAGGTGTGCTGTTTCACATGTGCACACGAAGTGCATCCCAAACCCTAACTAAAATCCTAAATTCTGACGGAACTACGTTGGTTGTTTCAGGTGTGCTGGTTCACAAGAATTCTCCACATGATGTGCAGCTGCGACCAGGGCTCCACCACTTGCTGCGCCTGATTGGGCCCTTCAGGTACACCCTAAACCCTAAGACCTGAACCCTAAACCCTAAAATAAGGTTGGTCAGCTGCGTCCTGGGCTCCACCACCTGCTGTGCCTCATCGGGCCCTTCAGGTACTGTGAAGCAAACCCTAAACCCTAAACTGTCCATATCTAGTTCCTGCCATTCACCTCATCCACCACTCTATTCCAGTTTCCGCCGTTCTGTTCAAGCGAAAACCAACAGCGCCAACACCCACTGAGGGTCAAAAGGTACCCATCATTTCCTATCACCTCGTTTACAGGCTTGGCATCTATTCCTCCGCCACAATTGGGACTGTGCAGAACCATGTGGGAGCCATTCAGAAGGCGCTGCGCCAGGCGGTGGGGAGGGATAGGGAGCTGCTGCGCCTGTGCGGCACTGTTCCCAAGCAGATGTTCGAGTGCATCTTGCACCGCCACCACTGCAGGCCGGGACCGCAGGTGCGTGGAAAGGGATGTTTGGAAGTGGTGAAGTGCGTTTGTTGGACTTCCTCGAGCGTGGTAGGGCTTGGGTAGGGCTGGGGTTTAGGGTTTAGGGTTTATACCATCTGCAGCTGATCCTGGTGGATGCATCCTCCAACAATGACACACACTATGCATGTGTATCTTTCAGTAGCCACTGCCAAGTGCCAGCCCCTTGGAAACCCTCTTCGAAAAAACCCTAAACCCTAAACAGCCTTGTGATTCATCAGGGTCAAGGCAAGGACTGGGCGACTGTGAAGCCGCTGGCGGTCCATTTCGGCCCCTCTGTGCATCGGGTGATTCTGATGGATGCATCCACCAAAAGTGGCCACGCGCCACGCACTCACCTTCTGAAAAGGCACTGCCAAATGCCCAGATAAACCTCTCCATTGAGCCAACCCCACAATCTCAAACCCTAAACAGCCAATATTACCACAGGGTCAAGGCAAGGACTGGGCGACAGTCAAGCCGCTGGGGGTGCATTTTGGCCTCTTTGTGAATCGGGTGATACTGGTGGATGACAGCAGGGACAAATCGGTGCAAGGGGAGGAAGAAAACATGGTGGTCATGCCCAGCTGGGGTAGGGGGAATGAGAGCGACGTGGGTCTGGAGGTGCGTGACAGGAGGCTTAGGGTTTAGGCTAGGGTTTTGAATTGTGTTGTTCAAGGGTTTGGGGAGGAGGAGAACACAGTGGTGGTGCCAACCTGGGGTAGGAGGAAGGAGAGGGATGTGAATCTGGAGGTGCGCGACAGGAGGCATAGGGTTGTGGTCAGGGTTTTTTCTTTTAGGGTTTGGGGATAGGAGGCAGGAGAGCGATGTGGGTCTGGAGGTGCATGGTAGGACCCTAAACACTTCCCACGCTCCGTGCAGGCGCTGGTTGAGGCACTGCTGGAGACGATTGGTGGGGAACAGTGCCAGCCCAACACGGATGTGAGCCAGCTTCACACAGCCATTGCCCTGAAGATGCAGAGCCAGGTGGGCATGGTGGGCAGGCTTGTTCTGAATAATATGATTACGATGAATTCAATTTGATTATGATGAATTCAATTTGATTATTATTATGATTGTTCAATTTCTAAAAAATATGATATCGTCGTTATATCGTTGATTTCTTATCATTGAACTGTCATGAACTTATTATCATCTGCATTTCGTAAGAACACAGTAACCAAAAACCAAAAAATAAACAAAATGAAAGCGACCAAATAAAGCAAACAACTAGTAGGACAGGTCCCATTTTTCGAAAGGAAGTACAGGGTTAGTACCGTTGACGCAGCTGAGCCCCTGCCGCTGTCCATGTGAGCAGGCGGCCACCCTTGCTGCAGCCGGCGGGCACACAAGTGAGCAGCCAGGGGTAGATCAAGCAGTGCCAGGCCAAACAGCGCCAGGTCAAGCAGCGCCAGGCCAAACATCGCCAGGTCAAGCAAGGCCAGGTAAAGGGAGGCGGGGTGAAGCAGGGCTGCTGGCGCCTCTCCAGGACCTGGCACAGCTGGACCAGCGCCTGGTGTCTGAGCTGTATGAGGTACTGGCGCTGCACGCCCTCACGGTGAGGAAAAAGTATATCAGTTCAATTTAAGGGTTGTATGTGGCGTAGTCGAGACCCTGTGCAGGGTAGTCCGGTGTTTGTCTGCATTTGTTCTTTAAACTGGAGGGGTCATATTCTGGGACTTGGCACATGGGGTTCAGCGCCTGGTGGCCGAGCTGTATGAGGTGCTGGCGCTGCATGCCCTCACGGTAAGGGCAAATTATCTCAGTTCAATTACAGGGGTTGTATGTGGCGTAGTGGAGAACTTGTGCAGGGTAGTCCGGTGTTTGTCTGCATTTGTTCTTTAAACTGGAGGGGTCATATTCTGGGACTTGGCACATTGGGATCAGCGCCTGGTGTCTGAGCTGCATGAGGTGCTGGCGCTGCATGCCCTCACGGTGAGGGTATATTGCTGCGGAGACCATGTGCAAACGGCGTGAATAAAACCTTTTAAGTAGGACCCGAAAACTTTGCCAGGAAATGGTTTTTTAATATTAAAATTAATGGGGGGGGTCTCGCAAATGTGCAACATTTCCGGGACGTTGACGGAGCAGAATTGGGTCCCGTGACCCAACGCACCCATAACTTCAGCTTGTCTGACCGCAACACCCAAGTCGATAATCGAAAAGCATTTCCACTATTTTTAGAAGCATCTAAAAACTCATTACTTAATTTAGAAACCATATTTTTACCTGACCGATTTCTACAAGAAGATAAAATCCAACGTATAGCTAAAGCCGTCCCACGTTCTGGATTTACTTCTAAAGGAACTTGGTAAGTTGAGTAAAGCGAACGACTTTCCCGCGCGCGCACTGCTGCCTCTGCCCTGAGGTTTATCCCCCTTGTGAAAACAACCGGGGAGGAACCACAGGCGGGCCATTAAAATACAATATTTTAATGTGCACGAAGAGGCAGTAGTAGGGGAAATACTTAACCTTTTAAGTATATTATAGTTCATATAGCAACAAAATGATTTATTTGATATTATTATGACTATTGTGACTTGCATGATTACAATATTACATACCTTGCAAATATTGAAAAGTAGGAAATAGACGCTAAAGCGCTGATTGCTACTTCTTGAGGCTCATATTTCCATGTGCTTGGCTCCCAGGTCCTCTCCTGGTCCCCCCTTGCATTCGATGATGCCATGGTGCAGCACTGCATCGCCACGCGCATCCTCCCCCCCCACAAGGTCAACACGGAGGGGCTTTTCAGGGAGGGCTGGCTACCCGGGGTGATCAACCGCATGGTGGCTAAGGGGAGGCTGCAAACGGTGCGTGGGATGCAGGGTCGGTGGTTAGGGTTTTGATCAACGCTGCCCACATTGTGTGCGGCTTTCCTGGGCTCTAGGTGTAGGGTTGGGCTCCTGGTGTAGGGTTTAGGGTTGTAGGGTCAGCACCGAGGGGCTTTCAGGGAGGGCTGGCTGCCTGGGGTGATCTACTGCGTGGTTGCTAAGGGGAGGCTGCAAACGGTGCGTGGGATAGATGGTGGATGGGGGGCGGCTACAAGCGGTGCGTGGGATAGATGGTGGATAAGGGGAGACTACAAGCGGTGCGTTGGATCCAGTGCTGTTAACTTGGCTTCTAAACAGCGCTGTCCACATTGTGTGCAGAACCCTGAAGGTTCTAGGGTTTGGGGTTGGACTTCGAGAAGCCCTTCAGGGGGCCATGGCTGCCTGGCCTTGATTTACTATCAAAGTTTTGCAAACAGGGTTCAGATTTGTTTTTTTGCGACCCCGCAATCATAAAACCCCGCGTTAATATAATATAATATGTGCCTTTGTTGTTATATGATCATGATATTTCCTCCCTGCAGTGCTGGAGCAAGCTGCAGTGCAAGGGGCCCAACTACAAGCAGCCTTCTCTGAAGGAGGTGGCGGCGGCGGTGGAGTGGGCGGTGGCGGCGTTTGGGATGGCCGGCAACCCCACACCGCACAAGCAGAGTGGGGTGAAGAAGCACAAGGATGTGCTGGTAACGCGGGCGGTGCAGCTGATTATGGTACGCTTTTTCCGGGACCCAGATTGGGTTTTCAGGGGTGTTGACATGGGTGTACTCCTGCTGCATTTGGTGTGCCTATAGGGTTTAAAATATTTAATATATACAAAAATATTTAAAATATACTAAATTAATTTGGTGTGCCTATAGGGTTCAAAATATTATTAATTTGGTGTGCCTATAGGGTTTTAAATATTCAATATATACTAAAAATAGGGTTTAAAATATTTGCAAAAAGAGGGCACTAGACGGGGGAGAAGGGCTGATGTCGCAGCCCGAACATTTGCCTAGGAAGCACAAGGATGCGCTGATCACGTGGGCGGTGCAGCTATTCGGCGTGCGCTTTGGGATGCTGGGGGTTAATGTCTTGCCCATGCGTGTGATTCTTCTGCATTTGTTGTGGTTGCGTACTCGTACATCTTCTACATGCGTTGTGATTATGCCGGAAAGGGGAAGCAAAACGAGTGTTCAGGCTGCGGCCAAGTTCGAGCTAAGCAGGAGGATAGCGTGTAGGACTGCTGCATTTGCCGTGACTATCTCTGCGATTAGAAGGGGGCAACAAGAAAACCTTGCTCAGGCCGCGGATAAGCATGAGCTGAGGAGGAGTCACATGCAGCCTGCCAATTGCCAGACGCTGTTTGAGGGACCACACCTTAAACCCTAAATCCCCTTTTTTGCAGGGCAAAAAGGGCCACTTGCAGGTCGCCATCCAGCAGGCGCTGTTTGATGGGCCCTACTCTGTGCGGGGGCGCGTGGGTGTCCAGGTGAAGCGGTGGGAGGCGGTGCTGGACAGGCTGGTCAAGGTGAGAACCCTAAACCCTGGGCTCCAAACCCTTACCCTAAAGCTGATTTCTACACCCTAGAGAGACTCTGTGCATGGGTGTTATGGTGAAGCGGCGGGAGGTGGAGCTGGCCAGGCTGGTGAACGGTGAAAACCTTAAAGCCTAAAACCCTTACTCAAGGTATTGATGGTGTACACCGTCGATTGTGAAGCCCGGACAGGCGCTGTGCGGGCTGCAACCCTGAACCCTAAACCCTACACCCGAAGGTGCGCAGCCTGAAACCCTACACCCTAGAATATTTCTGTGCAGGGGTGCATGCGTGTCATGGTGAAGCGGCGGTAGGTGGTGCTGGCCGGGCTGGTCAAAGTGAGAACCCTAAACCCTAGGCAGGCTGAGAAGTGCATAATGAGGCTGCACCATTGGCCGTGGAACACAGGGGCGAGAAACAAAGGAGGTAACAATTTCCCTTGTCAGCGGTTCGATGCTGTGATGTGCCGCTCACCTCCCCTGATGCATGCTCGCAGGCGGGGAAAGTGGCGCGCATGGATGGGCCAGACACCCCACAGCCCTTCGTGCGCTATGTAGTCAACGGGGATCCTGTGGGTGAGGACCATGTGTGGGAGGCCTGTGCGCGGATGGGGCTGGCAGGGTTTTCTGGAGGGTTTTCTGGAGGGGCCAGCGAATCACAGGCGCAGATGGGTTTCGGTGGGGAAGCGGCTGGTACCGGCGGCGGTGGTGGTGGTGGTGGTGGCGGCGGTGTTAGTGGTGGTGGTGCTGTGGTGTGGGAGGCGGGTGCACAGCCAAGGGGGCTGGTGGGGTGCAGTGAGGAGGGGAGTCGGCCACTCATGGATGTGGGTGGCGGTGGGGGGGCGGCATGGGCCAGCAGGGGTTTCTGTGGCGGTGGTGGTGGTGGTGGTTATGGTGGTGGTGGTGGTGGTGTTCAATCGGCTGTGGCTGGTGGTCGCGATGGTGGTGGTGGTGGTGGTGGTGGTGGGGT
The DNA here is from genome assembly GCA_032358255.1 of Heterotrichella gracilis. Classification (NCBI taxonomy): domain Eukaryota; class Xanthophyceae; order Tribonematales; family Xanthonemataceae; genus Heterotrichella; species Heterotrichella gracilis. Next base: position 29,567 of record JAULBX010027739.1, read on the forward strand.
GGGGATGGATACAGAGGAGGCGCGGGTGTGGGCATCATTATACACCACCGCCACACCCACCCCCCCACAGGATGGAGGGGGTAGGGCCCCGCGGGGGGTGGCAGCCCCACCGGAGATTGGTGGTGGTGGTGGTGGTGGTGGTGGTGCTCCGCTTGTGGGGGGTGGGGGCCAGGTGTTGGAGGGTGGGGAGGGCGCGGAATGGGCATCGCTCTACAATGTGCCTCAGCAGCAAGATCCCCCCCACCCCCATCCCCACCACCACCACAACTTCCAGCAGCACCAGTACCACCAGCAGGGGGAGTGGGGGGTCGAGGGGGGCCGGGGGGCCGGCAGGGGGGGCGAGGCTGCGGAACAGAGGAGGGATGCACCGCCCACCCCACCACCACCCTCCCCACCCACCACGCATCAAGGCCAACGAAATGTGGTGCCTTTTCTCCATCCCGGCCACGGCATTTTGCCAATCCCGGGGTCTGCAGTGGCGCATCCCCAATGGAACATGGCGATTGAGCTCCAGGCGGCGCCAGGTGGCGCACAGGCGGGACCCTACAGCAGGACCCTAGACCCTACACCCTTGTCGGGGTACCCAGCGCAGGAGTTCCTCCCCAGCAATGACTTCCCCCCTGACAATTGGACACCCACCCACATGGCGCAGCAGATGCAGTTTCCCCAAGGGGAGTTTTCCCAAGCCCCGGGGATCCCAGGCCAATTTCCACCGCCAGGGCAATTCATGCCAGGCGCTACCGTCAATGGGGCCGGCATGTCGGGCGATGTCGGCGGCCTGACGCCTGGCCAATCCCTGCCACGCCAGCCTCCGCCAGGCCAATCCTTGCCAGGCACGTCCACTAATGGGGGCGTCGTGTGGGGTGATGCTGGCGGGCCAGGCCAATCCTCCCCGCGCCAACCCCCGTTAGGCCAGTCCTTGCAGGGCGCGTCTGTCAACGGCGGTGCCATGTTGCGCAACGCTGACGGGGCTGTGCAAGGTGCAAGGCTGCTGCCGGGCCATGGTGGTGGTGGCGGCGGCGGTGGTGGTGGTGGTGATGGCAGGGTGCCAATGCAGGCTGGGGCGGGGCAGGCGCGTGCGGCTGGGGCTGCCAACCTGTCCCAGCTGCATCACGAGGTGGGTGGGGTGTGAAGGGCTGGAGTGTGGGGTGTGTATCATGGGGTTTGGAGTGCGTGGTACGTACCACTGGGTGCACACTGCTTGGTACACTGGTTTTCTTGTAAACTATAGGCGCGTGCAACTGGGACTGCGAACCTGTCTCAGCTGCACCACGAGGTGGGTGGGTGGGTGGGGGGGTGGGGGTGCATGGCGTGTGATTACTGTTGGTACACTACTCTTCTTATTTACTATAGAGTGTATATTTCCTGGGTGCAAATTGTTACAGTTTACCGTCTACCAACAAATACAAATGCTTGGTACAAGATGTAATCGACATTCATGCGTGACCATTATCAGTACATCATACCCTAGTATATAAAACCCAGATGGCTGTGAAGTCTGAGCGCCGCCAGCACTGCGCGCCGCCAGCACCTCTCACAGGCCAAACAGTGTCCTCGCCTTGCATACACCCACCACCAACAGTAACAACCTCCTTGACCCTTCGCCCCCCAACACCACACAGGTCGTGGAATTCATGCGCGCCGCCAGCCCCACTACCCTCGAGCTGGCTGCTGTGGGTGAGGCCCTGCGCCACGTCAGCGATGCAGCGCGCCAGCTGTGGCCATCCTGCAGGGTCACGCTGTTTGGGTCACAGGTAGGGGCATAGGGATAGGGCGTAAAGTCATGCTATTGGGGGACTTCGGGTACAGCGCGACTGCAAATTATTAAAAATGCTTTATTAATTATAACAATATTGTGATTTATATATTCCACAATTTTTGAAATAACATTTAAACTTTAAAGCCATAACCCTACTATTGTTGTTTAATTATTGTATATTGCCATGATGGATGTTGGATAGGCATATAACCCCTTGCATGTTTCCCTCCATGCAGGCCACCGCGCTTGCGCTCCCCAGCAGCGACCTCGACATCGTGGTATTGGGGGTGGGCCAGAGGCTGCGCGCCGCGGGTTCGGGGTTTGCGCGCGCGGAGCGTGGGGGTGTGGGCGCCATGCTTGAGCAGCTCCTGGATGTGCTTGTGGTGGTGGGTGGGTTGGGGAAAAGTGGCAGCTTGTCCAGGCCAAGGTGCCCATCATCAAGTGCCAGATGGCCATAGGTGCGCAGTGCTAGTTGGTTTTTGCCCTCCTATGGAGGGTGTGGAACAAGGGTTGTGCCCTGCTCAGCTTACATATCTGGCATTTAGTTGTTGGACCCCTCTAACTCCATTCTCGCACTCCTGTACCATGGATGTTGAGTTGGGTTAAAATTTGCCTCACTGCAAGGTAAAGCAGAGCCAATTACTACAAAGAAATACAGTTAATGCATATTAGTATCATCACATAACTTGCTGGCATACTTGGATGACTGAGCCTCCATCCCGCTCCTGTGTATACAGCCCCCCTGCTCCTGTCTGTGGATCTGTCCATGGGCGCAGAGAATGGGGCAGCAGCGGTGGCCTTCCTGGGATCCCAGGTGCGATTGGGGAAAAGGGTCAGGTCTAGGGTTTTGTGTTGAAGGGTTTTGTGTCTGTCGACCTATCCATGGGCGCAGAGAATGGGGCAGCAGCAGTTGCTTTCCTCGGCTCACAGGCAAATTGTGATCTGTTGTAAATGAGAATGGGTTTTTATTTTATTTTGTTGCAGCTGTGGCCTTCCTCGGCTCACAGGTGCGATTAGGATAAGGGTCAGGTCTAGGGTTTTTATTCTTTTTTGGAGGGTATTATGTTCATGGGTGCAGAGGATGGGGCGGCAGCAGTGGCCTTCTTCGGCTCACAGGTGCGTGAGGTTTGGTGGTGTGTGTAGGGGTTAGGTGGGGCCCTTAGGTAGGATGGCATGGATAGGGCCTGGAGGTGTTTGGGAGGTTTGGTGGTGCGCATATTGTCTGATGGAGTGTGTAGGGTTTGGCGGTGCGCGCAGGGATTGGTGGTGTGCGCTCCTTGTGCAATCCTAGCATGGTGACCTGTCCCCTCCCCTCCCCTCGCGCCCTATTGCCAAGGTGCCGCCCAAGGGACCTTCCACTGTATCTGTTGACACACAAAATGGAAGATAAAAGCTATTGTTTTCTGCATTCAGATATGTATTTCTTCACAAAACTCTTTCTTTGTGTACATCTCTTTCCCCCCCATGCCCCTGTGTGTGCTCATTGCCAATGCGCCGCCGAAGGCCACGGTATCTGTCTACATACTCAATGAAAGAAAGTTTGAACCCTGTATATCTTTCACTTCTTACTCATTGTATTCGGTTTTCCTTTGCTTTTCCAGGTGCGCCTGCTGCCCCCCCTGCGCCCCCTGGTTCTCATCTCCAAGGCGCTGCTCAAGGAGCAGAGGCTGAATGAGGTGTTCAGCGGGGGGCTGTCATCCTATGCCCTGGTCAACATGGTACTGGCACACCTGCAGGAGGAGGTGGGTGGGGGCGGGGTTGGAAGGGCCAGAAGGGGGTTCGCATTGTGGGATGGGGTGGCAGGTAGGGAGATGTGGAAGTGAATTTGCATGGGGAGGGTTAGCGCACACAGTATCAAGAGAAACAAACAAACATACTGCAGTAAATTGGGTGATTTTCAAGATTTGGGGGGTGATGACAATTCGTCATATTCTATAGTAATTCGTTGTAGTTTTATTTATGTTAATAAATCATCTTTTGTTCTTTTTATTGCAGGGCTTTGAGGTTGCTCATGCGGTCAGCACCTCCCTGCGCGCAAGCCACAACGCGCTGACCCTCGTCAGGGAGCTCATCGCGCTGGGAAACCCTAGCAACCCTAGGCAAGCGCCAGGCGGGCTCCAACCAGAGCCGAATGGGCAGCCTGGGGATTGCGGGGGCGGTGATTTGGGGATGCTGCTGTACGGTTTTTTCCGCCGGTTTGGGACCGATTTCAGTTACGAGAGCCAGGCTGTGAGCGTGCGCCAGGGGGGTATAATAACCAAGAGCAACCACTGGCGAAAGGTGTGTTGAGGCGAGGGGAGGGGGGTTGCGAGGGGCACCGTGTCTGTGTTAGCTTTGTTTGCAGGTGGCGACTTTCGAATGGTGCGCATGTTGATGTGGGATGATGTCGTGCATCTGCATCCTATCCTAGTCCCTGAACCCTGAACTTTTAGCCCCCCACCACAGTCTGCAGGCAAAATAAAGCCAAAATCCTCCATCCTCGCAGGCTGCCGGCAAAAACTCGGGGCTGCGCCTGGGCGTCGAGGATCCCCAGGAGCCTGGCAAGGACATTGGATCATCCTCCTACAACATAGCGGCGGTGCGCAGGGCGTTTGCTGCGGCTGCCGACTGGCTTCAGCCCCACGTGGGGGGCGGTGGGGTGGTGGGGGGTGGGGAGGAGCGGCTGTGGGCGGTGGTGCAGGAGGAGTCTCACAGCAGGTGGGGGGTGGGGGTTGTGGGGTTGTGAGGGGATTGGGTGTTTTTGCAAGGGTTGACGTCAGTGGGGTGCTCTGAGGGCCTGGGTGGGAGTTTAGGGGATGTGTGCAGGGGGCGAAGGTAGCAAAAGTATGGTGCATGGGGCAGAATGTATGTGCCTCCAATTTCTACTGAAATGAACATGCTTTCGGCTGCCCGCCACCTCTTACTGGAATTGATATACTCCCACCTCCCCTCACATCTGCCACTGGTTGATTTCATTCACCCCCACTCCCCACTCCCCACCCCCAGCTTTGCAAATGGCTGATTTGTCCCCTAACCCCACCGCTGCAGGTCAGTGGGTGCTGCCCCTGTAGCCCCCGCCTCCATACTAGGGGGTATACTCGATCGGGAGGTGGCTGTGGGGAGGTCGGAGGGGGCGGCAAGGCGGCGCCTGGCGCTCGAGGCCGCACCACCCACAGGTGAGGGCGGGTGGCGGTGGTGGTGGTGGGGGA